>PPHD01023764.1:0-12355 GCA_002909625.1 Bambusicola thoracicus
GGTGTGTCTGGCCATCAGAGTGACCTTCCCAAAGGACCTGCCCTGTCCTTGTTGTCCAGCAAGGACGAAAGAAGGGGGAAGACTGAGAGTGGTGGGGATGGAGCCCTGCGTCTTTGGGAGCACTGCAATGGGGGCTGCGCCTGGCTGCGGGGTGGGTGGTGGAGAGCAGGGATGGGGGAACGGTGACATTGCAAAGGGTTTTTCACTTCTGGAGAGCAGTTTGAATACAGAGCCCTTTTCTGTGCTTGAAAGCAAGGTTTTGTGAAGGAAGTTAATTGACCTTTTCAGCAAATGGTTACTGAGGCCATTACCACAAACACTTCGTAAATGTGATGCTCATTTAACAGCCTTGCCAGTAACTTAGAAAGTCAGACTTCATGCTCCCAGTATAAAGCTGTTTTTAATGGAAAAAGTGTCTTTTTTTGGAAGAATTTGGAGCAGGTTTTCATACTGAATCTAGGCTGCCTCATTCCCTCAGAAGGCTTTTGAGGGCCAGGAAAATTATAACTAATAACTTCCCTAGAAATCATCGAGCTGCTATTTTAAGGTCTGGTGTCTCAGGGAGGATCAGGGCTGTGTGCCATTTCCCTCCATTGCTCCGTGCTGCCCTGGTTTGATGCTGGTGCTTTGCCAGGGGTGCTGCTAGCCTGGCTGGTCCCACGGAACAGAGACGTGTGAGCAGAGCAAGGTGTGAGGCTCTCAGTTTTGCTTTTGATTTTCGATATTGGTCGGTTGAGTTTGTTTTTCGTTTGGTCGTGGCTTTAGTTGCACGCTCTGGAGGTGGCTCTTGTTGTAAAATACGCTGTGAATGCAGCAGCAGGATGAGCATCTCCTTGTTTCCCAGAGGGTTGCAGTAGTAGTGGGTCTCCCTTTCTCACATCGCTATCGTGAGCAATGCCTTTCTCCTCCCTCCCATCTCAGGAAAACCGAAGCTTGGATAAGTTGCCAAGCTGGGAGTGAGGCTGCGTCTTGGAAAAGCAGAATGAAAAACATAGAGAAAAGGATGCCCGTGGCTCCGGAGTAACTTCATTCCCTGCCAGCGGGTACCCAGGGATGAGCGCTTAAACCAGGAGGCGGAACAATGGGTACAAGGAGACTCTGACCGATTTAACAGGATTAGGCAGACATAACTCAATTTTTATTCAGGCCAAGTTGCTGACCCCAAGGCTTTTCCCCCGCAGACCAGCAGTGGGCTGGCTTTGGGGCACCTCGAGCACAACGCGCTGTGTCTGCGCGCTGCAGGTGCAAGCTGCACAGCCGCTTTGGGTTCAGTTGTTTTCTACCATAGAGAATAAAGTGAAAGCGCTGCGCTAATTGGATCTGGATTGGAAATTCCTGCTATCCCGGACAGCCCAGGTTTGCAGGGTGGAACAAAGGAGCAGAGCCGCCGCTGGCAGGGCGCGTCCATGCGAACAATGGCAATACAAAAGGGATCTGGCACGGCCGACACTTTGTGAAAATGGCAGGGGTTGTTTTGTTTGTGGGGCTGAGGGCTTGCAGGGACCGGCACGTAAAAAAGGACTGCAGAGGCAATGACGCTGCTCTGCTTTTCTACATGCAGCTTCCATTGCGGTGGCGCTTCCATGGCTGGACAAGAAGCGTTTCCTCACTAATACCCCTCTGTGTCCTGGGTGATGGTTTGGAGTTGGACTGGGTGGTCTCAGTGGCATTTTCCAACCTTAATGATTCCGTCATTGTGTTCTGTGATTCTCAGCCGTTGGAAATCTGGGTGACCCCAGCTAGGAGGATCCTAATTATTCTAATCATAATCAATGATTATCCTAGTCACTGGTTCTGTGATCCAGCTTTGCATGCAGGCTCTGGTATTTCAGATGGGGTTCCTCAAGGCGCAGCTCTGGGCTGGGCTGGCTCCAGGGGCAGCCTGGGTTGATGGGACTCCTTTCTGAACCTCCAGCAAAAAAGGAATTTGCTCCCCATGGGTATTTGCTTTCATGCTTGAAAGTAATTCTGCATCAGGCTGCCCAGAGAAGCTGTGGGTGCCCCATCCCTGGAAGCATTCAGGGCCAGGCTGGATGAATCCCTGGGCAGCCTGATCTGGTGGGGGCAACCAGCCCATGGCAGGGAGTGGGACCAGCGGGGCTTTAAGGTCCCTTCCAACCCAACCCATTCTGTGATTCCACAGTCTTTTATGAAAGCATCTGGGTGATGACAAGGAGCCACATTGCTCTGTATTTAGATACAGCCCTTAATGAATGCAGAAACATGGATACTTTGGGGATCACCACAGTTGTTTCCTTTCTCTCTTGATGTGGAGGTGTTGCATCCACCATTTCTGCCCATTAATTTAGCGCACGCACTCATCTGTCTAACCTTCTCTTTATTTTAAGCAAGTTCTTTATATTCAAGCTTGCCATGAGATACACAGCAGCAGCAAAGAGCAGAGACTGGACAGCGTTTTGCCACCAGTTATTACGCAGGCAGTACGTGTCAGCAGAGCCGCGGTGAACTCTCCCTCTCTTTGAACCCTCTCTATTGTTTATGCTGCTGCACAATCGCCATTCGGCTCCGTTTGCATTAGCTCTGAGCTGCCAGCACAGGCGTTCAGCTTGCAGGGCTGCAAATTAGCAGAGGAAATTGGTCAGAGCTTCAGAATGAGGGTTGATTTCTTTCTTTCTTTTTTTTTTCTTTTTCCCCCCTTCTTCCCCCAAACCATATGCCTTCAGAGAAAGGGTTGTGCATCTGGGTAGATTAAAAACCCATTTGCCGATAGGCAGCGGAAGGATGTGGAAGGTGGTGTGGGGAGGGGCGTCCTCAGCGTTGGGGCTGGGAGTGGGGTTTTGGGGCCTGAATAGGCAACAAAGAGTGCTCGAGGCCTGGGGAGAGAATGGGAGCAATTTGGGGTGTCCGGGGGGAGATGTCACAGAGCAGGAGCAGCCTGCTGGAGCCCACCCCTGGAGTCGGGCAGGGGGAGGAAAGAACTCAGTCAGGCTTCTGGATAAACAAACAGCAGAAATCTCGTAAGGGTAATAATGGAAATCACTGGGAAATTGAGTTAATACAAGGGCATCTGTGTAAGTGAATGCTTGGGACAGGGAAACGGCATTGTCCTTTAACTCTACTAATGCTGGAACAGATGGGGAGCGCGGTGCACTTCACGCATTAGCTGGCTCAGATAAAGAGCAGAGCAGAGGCCGGTCCTTGCGGCTGATTAGAGGTTAACAGGAATAGAAACCAGCGGATTGACTCTTCATTTGCAGGAGGTGTTCTGGGATCAGAGCAGATGGCAGCGAGAGCGTCCCTCCAGCTTACTCAGCTGCTCAGAGGAGCTTACGGCTACCTCCAACACAAACAACTGCACTCGCATCTCCTCTTGTTAAAGCTGCAGCTTCTTCCCCAGCCTACCCACATGCACGGCGTTGCTGGCAAACCTCTGGTTGCCGATGTCCAAGGTCTGACCGCTCGCTTGTAGGGCGGCTCATCCTCTGCCTATGGCTTCCCATTGGCTCCCGAAGGACGTGGCGGTCCCATCTCAGCCACGTCCCTTTGTTAATTGTCCTCATTAGCTCTGCCAAACCACATTGCTTTCCTTGGGTGGTATGGCCGGGAAAGGGAAAAGCAGTGTGATAGGGTTGGGAGGAGGGCCCCAGCCCTTCGGATTTATGTCCTTCCCCGTTCCCTGCCCCGCAGAGGTCCGGCTGCATGGCAGCACCTTTGCGTGTGGCATCCATTTGTCACAAAAAGAAATTGCTCTGGGGAGGGGAGAGGGGGCAGACATGTAAATCCGAATGAGCTCTCTTCTCATTGAATTGCTTGAAGCATGGATTGCCTCTTTTGCAAGGGAGAAATTGCAATTGATTCAGCCTTTACCTCTTTCTTTTTGTCTGTGAGCGCTCTGAAAAGGCACATTTTATCTGTGTGTGACAACACCTGCCTAGGGTGCCTCTCATTGAGCTCCGCTGAATCAAAAGAGCAACAAGAAAAGTGGGTTTAATTGCACACATCTTCAGCGGAGTCTTTCTTGCACTTACAGCACAAAAGGCCAGCCCTGCGCTATTTGAATGGAGCCTGGGAGGGCTGGAGTGAGCAGTACTCTCCATTACTATCAGAGGCAGATGATTCACTTTGCCGGAGCATTGTCATGTGCAAATGAGTTCATGAGCCCATCTCCTTTCCAACTGCAAGGTCAGAGACTGAGCAATTGTCAGGATCAGCCGGCTGGAGGAATTGATCTATTAGCTGGAAAGCTTGCAGAGATTTTACTAACCTCCGCTTCCTACCGCGTAAGCACACAGACACCTTCCTCCCATGGGTGTTGTCTACATTACAAATATTGACTGATTTTAAGTTCACGTTTGGAAAGCTGCTGTTTCTAGGCTCGGAAATGTGACCAGGAATGACTTATAAATAACACTAGGCGCAGCAATTATTATTCATTGCTAGTTATGGCTTTCACACAGTGGAAAAACAAATGGTTTTTCCACTACAGGCTGGAGCTGCAGTCCATTTAATCACTGAAGGGCTTGGAATCGCTTTAGTTTAAAATACCTTTCCGCTGTGGTTTGGGAATCTTAAAAATATTTGGGTCATGGTAACCTAGTGTGTATGACTTGCACTGACAATTTTGGTTTACGTTGTCTACATCTGCAGAGCCCCATGAACATCTGTGTAGCCTTTCCTGTCTGCTCTTTCAGGGCTCACCGGGCCTGGCAGCTCTTGCTGGTCTTCACGGAGCCCAATGTTTGGTTGTACCCAGCTTCCTCAGCAGAATGGATGTGGTTGCCTTGTTCTCTCTGTAGAGCCATTCCTTGCCCTCCTTCGTGGTTGAAGGTCTTCTTGAAAGGTCTTCTTTGTAGGCAAAGACCACTGAGGTTGTGAAAGGAGGAGCCCCAGTGACGTGGAAGAACGCTCCTGGTCCCCTTGTGCAGCAGTTGTAGGAAAATAAAGGTTTGAAAGACCTCCAACCCCAACCGATCCCCGCCATGCCCCCTTACCACGTCCCTCTTATGGTTCTTCACGATTCTTGAATGCCCCCAGGAACGGTGACTTCACCACCTCCCTGGGCAGCCTCTTCCAGCGCATCACCGCTGCTAATGCTGGTGCAGCAGCCTCAGGTTGTTTCTGCTGGTCCAGGGTTAACTCCTGGGATGGCTGGTCCCATGAGAAGGCTGTGTGGGGACCGTGCCAGCTCCGTGCAAGGCAGGCACATGCCGTGCCTGGGAAGATCGAGCTCGTTTTTTCCAAGTGGTGCAACTCTGCGAATGACAACTGTGAGTTCTGCCTGAGCTGGGGTGTGAAATCTGGGGGATGGCTGTGAGCAGCAACTGCTGGAGGGAGCGGAGCTGAGTTCGTGTATGGTGGCGTAGCTGCAGGATGCTCCTCATCCTCCTCACGGTGCTTGAACAGTCTGGAGGTCACAAGAGTTACAAGAAGGGAGCAGGTAATGCCGGGGTTTTGCTGGTTTCTGAGGTCTGTGGTCTATGACTAGGTCTGTAGGAAAGGCTGAGCAAAATTGGCTAATCTGTTATGGCATTGACTCTGGCCTGCCTGCCTCTGAACCGCAGGTGCTTTGATGCAGCCAGCTTGTGTGCCAGCTCTGCAGACTCCTGGTGTCTGCTGCAGGACCCAAGGCCAGGGGTGCATTTCAAGGAGGTTTTGTCTGCTGCACTTTTGCCCTCTGAAGCAGAAACTGTCTTCTCCATTCTTTTTTTCAGAGATGATCTCTGCTCTAGGAGGGCTGAGCTGCTCCCTCAAGGTGCAGGCAGAAGGTCTGGGGGTCTCTCCTTGCAGGTGGCTTATGGACACCTGGGTTATAAATGCATAGCTCTGGCTGCTCTGATGGAGTTGGAAGAGTTTACAAAGCCGTTTGTTTGAGTGGCTTTAGAGATCTAAGCATTTTCCATTTTGGTTCAAGGGACTCTGGTCGAGGCCTTGGTGGTCCTATCATAACAGGAGGGCTCTGAGTGCTGGAGCTCCGACTCAGCTTGGTGCTTTGTAGGGCTTTCAGAGAGCAGGGGGGTTGGAGCATCCAGGCTCCTCCCAGCCTATGGGGTTTATAGACCCCAAAGGGAAAATGCTGCCCCGCTAATGAGTTTAGAAGTGCCACCAGTGTGGAGCTCACAAACTCCCAGCGTGCATCCCTTGGGGCTGTTTTAATTTAAAGCAGAGGCACAATATCCTGCAACACTAATGCAACATCAGAGCGGGGACTCTGGGGGCTGATGTGCCATGGCAGGGAAAAGGTCTCTGCTCAGGTGTTTTGTCCACGTTGGACGGATAAATGGAATTAGGAAGGAGATGTGCTAATGAGGTGGTGTGTGGCTGTGTTTAGCGCGGTGTTTGTGCTGATTTGCAGTGCTTTCTGGTGCAGCTCACCAGGGCAGCTGTCCATGCTCAGCTCCTCATGCGCCCTGAATCAAAGGGGCATCTACTGGGAAGCATCCGTGGTGGGAGTTCTTTTGGGGTGGGGAGGAGCCTGAGCCTTTTTCTTGGGACTAATCTGGGGTTTAATGAGCCTGTAGTTAACCAGGATGATACTTAATTATTTCTTTTTCCTAGCATTCAAGCCCTGGCACTGTCACTTTGCTGGCAGCAAATCAAACGCCGAGTTAGCTTATGTTAACTGCGTGCTAGGAACAGAAGATGTAGTCCTAGATAAGCACTCGGCTGTAGGAACTTCTTAAATTGAACCGTGCAGGGGGGACGCAGGGCAGGGCGTTTGTTTTTGCTCTCAGCACTATCCAGACCATGTGTCTGCATATGGGGCCGTGTTCCACTTTGCTGGAGCGCCCCACGTGCTCTGTGGGACGTGAGCTGGTGGCACGGTGACAGCTGTCCTTCTGCAGGTGGCCATCACCTGTTGGCCATTGTAGTGTCAGGGATCTGTGCGGACCACGGGATCAGCCCTGGGCTGCAGAGCAGGGCTGGGTGTGGTAGCTATAAGCTGACCTGACGTTAATGTAAATATTCCCAAACAACGCCGTTGTTCCCGCGGGCTCCTCTCTCTCCCCCCCCTCGCCATGTTTAAGTTCTGACTAAGCTTTTGATAAATGTTTTGTGTAGGGTTTCTAGTTTATCTTAACTAGACCTGCTGCTGTGACAGCTCAAATCTAAACTGAGGCTGGACTTACGGCTCAGATGCCAGATGAACTTGGCTGTCACAGGCCTGTCGAATGGCTCTGGTCGGTGCAAAAACCCAGGCTACACGCGGTGAGGATCAATTGTGGGAGAGTACAGCTTTTGGGATGTCCCACGATGTCCCGTGCCTCTGCTGCTGGACGGAGCTGCATCCATACCACAGAGCAGCGTGAGTCAAAGTTCTGGACAAATGTCCACTTGTGGTTTTCTCTTAATTTCAGACCACAGTTGATGCAGGAGTTGGACTCGATGACCTTCATGGGTCCCTTGCAACTCAGGTTATTCTGTGATTCTGTGACTTTCAGGCTGACACCTGTCCGAAGCAGGTTGGTTGGTCATATGGGCTGAGTTCCTCCATCCCGGTTAGCCTCAAGTAGGGTCTCGCTTGGGATCCTGGTGGAGTAACTCTTTAAGGCAGTGTTTATGGCTGGTAATTTGTCTTGAAGGGCTTTATGTATATGTACATATGGGTGTCCATGCAAGTGTATCCATACATTATTGCTTGGGAGTGTCGTTTCCAATCCTTTTAACTTGTTCAGAAAGTAAACTAGGGAGAAACTGGCAGCGAGTCGGCGCAGCCTGCCAAGCATTGCAGACCAGAGAAGTGGTAAAACATAAACACTTCGGAGTTTATCCTCGAGATTTACACGGCGTGGCTGCTGAGGGCTGCACCTCCCCAGCAGTGCTTCTACTGCTGGCGGCGCGCGAGCAAGAGGGCAGTGCGGGGCCGTCTGTCTGTCTGCCCCTGCCCTCCCGAGGTTAAACACCACCATGTTGGATGCTCTGTTGGCTGAGCAGTCTGAGTTTTGGTCAATGGCTGCAGAACAGGTCTGCTTCTCCCGTCCTGTGCGCTAAAGTGAAAGCAGACCTCCTTGACACTTAATCAGATTTGAATGTGGTTTTTGGCGTGGCTTTAAAGAGACTGGCAGTGAATAGCTGGTTTTGATGCCATTTATTAAAAACCTCTGGTAGAATTTGTCTCAGAAAGCTTTTGTGCAAGCTGGCAAACGTGCAAGGGTTTGATGCAGTTAATGTATTTTAATCTCTCCTGCACCCCCTCTTCTCGTCTGTCGTTAACTGTGGGCCTCTCAGCTGTCTGCTGCCTTTTCTAGGGTGATGGTAGGCTCCACAGAAACCTCTGTTCAAGTGCAGCCTAAACGAGGTTCCAGGGGCATGGAGGAAAGTGGACTTCCTCTGCGAGGAGGAGGGCCAGGCTGCGTGGGCACCACGTAAGGCTCCATACAGAGGTGTCTCCACTGACTCCCCTCGTCATCGTCTTCTTCGGGAGAGAGATGGAGAGGGTAGATGGAAATGAAGTTCTGGTCTTTGACCTCCTCAGTAGCATGCTTGTGGGATAGGTTCCTTGGGAGGGTCTGGAGTGTCTTCACTGCCCAGGGAGCTGATGGAGTCACTGTTCCTGGAGGTGTTCGAGGGGCGCGTAGATGTGGCTCTTAGGGACATGGTTTAGTGTGCAGTATTGGTGGTAGGTGAATGGTTGAACTAGATGATCTTAGAGGTCTTTTCCAACCTTTTTGAATCTGTGATTCACCCAGCCTTGGCTCCAGCATGAGGTCAGTGGACGTTCGGTCTTTTCCCTTCAACTTTATCCCTCTTTTGTTCAGTGCATCCATCTTCTTTGAACCCAGAGGACTTTCCCTTCCATCTGAGCCCATTTCTCGCCCTCCACCCACCTTGGAGAATTGTTGGGACATGTTTCACAGTTTGTGCCTGAAGGCGCTGCAGCCCCTTACAGCACGGTGGAGGCTGTCGGGAGCACGGCTGAAGGACGATGACATTTGTGCCAGCAATTTGGGCAGTCCCTGAGCCCAGTGCACAGATCGTGCTGACAAGCAGCTCCCTGCCAGCTGTATTGGGGAGAGAGCTCACGTGTCAGCAGAGGGTTCGCAGGGGTCGCTCCCATCTCTGCTTTTTGTTCCCACTGTGCGGAAGAACTTAGAGCTGTGGTCGTGCCCTGGAGCTCTGTGCCTGGTCGAGGGAACAAGGCTGGAGCTGCATTGTATTTAATTTTATGTTGTTTGCTTCATCAAAGAAAAGAAAACCTGGCCTTTCTCTGCCCCCTCTTGCTCACGTGAGTTGTGGTGCGAATTCAGTGAGGGGGAGGCGCGGGTGAGGATTGCTCCCGGGAGGGAAGGAGGCTGAGAGACTCTTAAACAAATGAGAACCGAGCGGCTTTGCTCTTCCCCTGTGGTTTGGCTGTTAAATAAACTCACCGAGGAGGCTGGCTGCACGCGTGTGCTGGTACAGAAGTGTGTTTGTACGCGGGCTAGGTTCTGGATGGTAGTGAAGCCAGTGCAGCACACAAGTCCATTGCACGGTCAGCGGTCGTACTTGGATGTCTGCCTGGTTTATTTAGGCTGAAGGCAGCAAATGCAAGGTAATACGCGGGAGCAGAGGAGCCTGTGTGGGTGGTGACCTCTCTTTCCCAGCAGGCAGGTGGAGGGTGCAGGGATTTCATCCTCAGGTGCTGCACTCCTTGAAAGAGCGATGCAGAAGTGGCCTTTGCTGGCTGTGCACACTTCCTAGAGCTTGCATGAGCGGTTGTGGTCAGAGCAAGGCTAATGTCACCTTTCCCTATTCTCCTCTTCCCTTTCCAGGTTTCCACCTCAGTGGGACGGTGACAGAGCCAGCGACTGCGACAGAACCAGAGATGACCTACAAGGTGGCCATCAGCTTCGACCGCTGCAAAATCACATCAGTGACATGTGGCTGCGGGAACAAGGACATTTTTTACTGCGCCCACGTCGTGGCGCTTTCACTGTACAGGATCCGCAAGCCGGACCAGGTCAAACTCCGTCTTCCCATCTCAGAGACCCTTTTCCAGATGAACAGGGACCAGCTCCAGAAGTTTGTTCAGTATTTGATCACAGCGCACCACACTGAGGTGTTGCCCACTGCCCAGAAGTTGGCTGATGAGATCCTGTCCTCCAACTCGGAAATCAACCAAGTGCACGGTAACTCCTTGTTCCTTCCTTGCTGGCTCAGCGCTAATCCACTTGTATGGGGCTGGTGGTCTTACAGTGGTGGTGGTGGCGGCCGTTGTTTTGCCACGTTTGTTACTGGCAGTGTCAAACTGATGGTAGAAGTGGGCAGTGGTACCACTCCGGTGTTGACCACGTGTCCCTGTTCTGCCCTATGTGGGGAAGCACTGTCGAGGCAATGGGAGCAGTGATAGGACAGTGGGGACACGGCTCCTCCAGCACGTTGGTGACGCTGTGTCAGCCTGGCCCTGCATCTTGCTAAGTCAGATGTGACCGAGCTGGCGGGAGATAAAGCTTTAATCTCCATGGGCGCTAATTTGCCTGTAATAAATGAGTGCTGCTGCCCTGACCTACTGCACAAAGGCAATGGAGGATGTTTCCTGGGGCTTTGTGTTTAGAGGGTGCTTTTGAACTTCCTCTTCTGGAAGGCACCAGCTGGGGGTTGGTGTCCGTCCCAGCCTAGGATATGGTGAGTCCCCCTGGGGTCCCTTGGCCAGCACAAGGCAGTGCTCCTGCTGTGTCCTTCTGAGGAGCCCTGGAGCTGACGTTACCCAGGGCCTGCAACAATGAGCCAGTCTGCACCGCGCCTGTCCCTCCAGCTGTAAAGCAGAGATAATAAACACTTATCTGCCACAGAAGGGCGTTGCGGGGATTAACACATGCCTGTTAGCTGCTCTGAAGATGAAAAGCCCCATATGCAGCCTAAAATAGGATCTGAACTGGTTGTATCCACATGTAGCAGTGAGGCCAGGGGTCCACCTCCATCCTCCTGGTGATGGCAGCTCTGATCTCGAATGTTTTCCCTCCCCTCCCTCTTGCTTTTACCTTGGGAGAGGCTTTTGTCTCCTCCACTGGGCCACATCTGTGTGTGTGGATGTGCTCTGAAATTAATGGTTTGGGGGTGTTTCCTCATTTTTTGGTGTTAAGAATGAACGAAGAGCAAGAATCTGGTGAGGTCCGTTCCCTCACTGAAGCTGAGCTGGGCAAGGTCCTGCCTTCGCCATACTTTGAGGCTGCTTTCTCCCAAGCAGACTGAAGAAAAGCTTTTAGGACCCTGAATATTTATTGCCCTGGAGTCAGCAAAAGGCTGGTGATTGAGGGCCTTACAAAGATACAGATGTTGGCTCCGGTTCAGTATCTGCCTCTTGTTTTTACAAGTGGTTTTGAAAAACAAAGCAAAAATTCCCTGTCCTTTCAGACTCGTGCGGCTTCGTGCCCTCCAGCGTGCAGTTTTGAACCGACAGAGCCACATGGCCTCACCCTATGGGGAAAGTCGCTCATCTGACAGCCGTGTGGCAGCCCCACCAGCAAGCGAGCTCCTCTGTGAGCAGCAGTGCACCCCGACCTCACCCTGGGGAAGGATGCGGTAGATGCCCTTTAGGGGGATATAAAACTAATAGATGATAGAATCGTAGAACCGTTAAGATTGGATAAGATGTCTAAGATCATCTAGTCCAACCATCAAACCAACAGCACCCTACCCATCAAGCCGTGTCCATCAGATGTCCCGCGCCATGGGAGGGAAGGCTCAAGAAAACCCCACCTTCAGGTTCAGAGTGTGGCTTTGGCTCTTGACCCCAGACAACATTTTCCCTCCCCGTCCTGCCAATGAAGCCCAACCACATGGCAGAGAGGAGCTGTGCGTGGGGCTCTGGATGTCAGAGCAATCCAGCAGCTCCGCCGGGGCTCCCACTGGAAGGGATCCAAGCTTACCCCACATCTCGTCTTTCCTAGCTGCAGTTCATGCATTCAATGAGGGTCCCTGATCCTGGGATTTGAAATCTTTTAGATGCTTTAAATAGCGCTTTATGTGCTTACGTGCAAGTTTCTTGGACTTGACTGGGTCAGGCCCTTGGGGTCACAGCTTTGTTCACCTCTGGGTTGAGGCCAGGGTGGTTTTGGCAGCAGCTCTGCAACATGAACTAACCCAGCATGTGCCCAGCAACTGAGGTTACTGCACCACGAAGCAAAAGCAGCCTCTCTAGAAATTATTATTTTTAACTTCTTTCATTGCTTCCAAGGAGAGGTTTGTTCAGTTTGGGGCTGGATTTTAGTCTGGTGAACGCAGGGCTGCTCCTTCTGTGTTGGTGGTTGGGATGAGGAGTGGAGGAGCACGTGCTGCAGCACAGGGGCGTCTATGGAAGTTCAGGTTGGATATTAGGAGAAATTTCTTCTCGGAAGAGCGGTGCTGCAGTGGCACAGCTGCCCAGGGAGGTGGTGGGGTCACCATCCCTGGAGGTGTTCAAGGAACGTGGAGATGT
>PPHD01023765.1:0-12355 GCA_002909625.1 Bambusicola thoracicus
AAACAGGTGTTTTGTGAGATGCTTTGATTTCTTAGAAGTATTTTGTACCAAAAGTTCTTCAAGATGATTTCTTTGTTAATGATGAATACGAATAGGTTGCAGATTTGAAGAGGATGAGCTGACACTAAGAGGAACTTTCTTAGTATAAAACTATTAATTAGTTGCTAGAGAAACAGTTTCTGACCTAGTGGGGGGAAAAAAAACATGCACTTTTGGTTATTTATGGGGGTAGTACTGATAAATGTCATTTTGTCTTGTCAAGTATCAGATACTTTTTTTTCTGCTTTCTTTTTCCTTTCCTCTGGTAATGTGAGTGAGATGCTGTGACATCCCTCAGTAGCTAGCAGCTTTTTTCTACTCTCCTTCTGTGGTCTGTAAGCAAGTCCCTGCTGAAGAAAAAGCTTTTCAGTTTGGGTTTAAAGTTTTGTTTATCTTTCCCTATCACTTCTTAAAGAGAAAGAAGAGCAAGGTCTTTTCTTGCCATACCAATCAACAGAAAGTAACAGACTTCTAAGATGTTGAACAGAGCATTTTACATAGAACACTATTACTTGGGGGCATCAGTCTGCAGTTTATTCTTGCCACTAATAGTGACTTCCAAGTATTATTCCAGAGTGTTCATGTGTTCAGTTGCTAATTTTCTTATAATGGTGTAATGGAGCAAAAGCCAAAATCAAGGATATTCAAACAACAAATAGGTACAGGAGAATATTTATTGAATGCAATTTCATAGACTCATAGAATCATTAAGGTTGGAAAAAACCTCGTAAGATCATCTAGTCCGACCGTCCACCTACTACCAATACTGCCAACTAAGCCATGTCCCATGGTACCACATTTAATCTGGGACACAGTTTCCTCTCTTGAAGGCAAAACATTCACTATAATTAGTTCTGTGTTGCTCCCAACCAAAGCTTTTAGAACATAAGAATACGTGTATGTGAACAAACACCCTACTACATATGCATTTACAAAAAGATAATATTCATATTCATTTATACTTCTTGAGCAATTGAGCACTATTTTTTTCATGGTCTTGCATTTGCAATAATGCATCAGTTTCAAAGTAACAAGTGTAATGGTGGTAAATATTAATTCTCTCATAAGGTATAAATATTCATAGGCCCAATTCAAAAGGTGCTTGGCTGCAGACCAACATGTTGAGTTTGAGTTGTTTTGAACAGAGAAAGTCATTTCTCCACTTCAAGATGATGCATCCAGACAGAAAAGTATTAGGGATTGTCAGCACAATTTTTTTTTTTTTTTTTTTTTTTTTGCTCAATACTGGGATATGGACGCATCTTGAACCCAGGATTCTGTAAGTTCTCTACACTCTTTTATTGCAAACCAAGTAGTTTGCAGGTTTTTTTTCCCAAAATTACCAGTAAGTGATCCTAATGAGCTTCCAGTACATAACGTATCCAAAAAATTTTGCCCATTCCGTCACTTCTAGGTATCAGATATTTTATCTGTGTGCAAGCTTAATTGTGGAATATTCATAGAATCCAATCATAAAATGGCCTCGGTTGAAAAGAACCTCAAAATCCAATCGTTTCAACCCCCTGTCCAGGGTTGCCAACCACTAGACCAGGCTGCCCAGAGCCACATCCAGCCTCATTTCTCTTACAGCACGTCAGCAAGCGCTGGATGGAATGTGAGCTCTGGAGTCAGTCAAGATCAACTATGGATCTATGCTGCCAAGTCTGTAGAGAAATACAAAACATCTGTTTTCACTTCCAGTCATGAAAAATTGCAAGAGGAATTTGTACATTCCTATCACCAAGAGCAACCTGTTCACATTATAGTATACTATATACATATATATATATATAATAAATATGTATACAATTCAGTGTATATCAGTTCATCTCTAGAAGATTTCTCAAGTGTTCTGAATTCTTCTATGGAGCATTTCTTTTTTGCCCATCCTTACAAGTGACCTTTTCATGATAATATTTTAGAGTGGTATTGGACTGTGTACATTTTGAATATATAGGATTTTTGAGAGAACTGTTATTACATTTTTCATCTTTCATCCTTCTGAAAATCTCTTTGCACATATACAGCTTTAAATGATTGATTTTAAAGGAGCTGCTAATGAAGCATCCAGAATCCCAAATATTACTGAAGAAAGACTTTAAATTCTTTTCTAAATAAAAGCTTCGTAGCCGATAGAGCTCACAACAAGTGCTCGTTCTGCAACTCTGCTCTATCAAATGTTCTTCCCTCAAAATGAAATTTAGAAGTTGGGAAGCTGAGCAGCAATGCTGAGGAGATTTTTGGGAGGGGAGTGGAAGGAACTAAGAAACAATAGTCTTAAAGGTTTTTTCACTGGTTGTAACTAATTATTGTAGAAGAGATGGATTAAGTTAGTTACTTTGTCAGAAGTGAGAGATTGTGAGAAGCATACTAGATTTGACAAAATAGTTATTAGGAATATGCTTCAGCTCAAGGACAGAAGTTCTGATCTGAGAAAGTCGGGCTGACTTCTCATTCAGATCAAAGCTGGTAGTTCCAGGCCTATGGTGAGAGATGAAGTTCTTTCTGGAGTTTATTATTATGAGAGTCTGGAGAAGTATCCTTCATGAAAATAAGCTAAGTCTGACTTCTGATTTTCAATGTCAAGTGAGCAAATTCTGAGGCGCATTGTAGTTGGGAGGAGTTGTTTGCACCAAGCCAACCAATACTTTGCTGCTTTTCAGCATGGTTTTGTTGCTTTAGGCAACATTTATACACAGCATTTTCATCCCCAAACTTGTAAGCTTCAGAGGCAGACCTCATCTCCTCTTGCCTTTTGTTCATACATACCCTGGCGCTCACTTTCACTGCACAGGATCTGAAGCTGGCATCAACTTTTCTATTATAAGTCCTAGTCTCAGAGTTTTATCGAGGCTCAGAGTCCCTGGCTTCAGGAAGAAACTCCTGACTTCTGCATCGATATTTAAACAAGCAACACCAAACCGCTCTACCTGGATTTCTAAATACACTGTACTTTCCTCATTAGAAATCATATGCAACTGCCTGCAGATGATTTCTGCTCACAAGCAATTGTGTTCCAAGCAGCTGTGTTCACGATTCAGGACTCTCCTTTCTTCAATCCAGTCTTGCTTTTTGTTGTAGTACTGCTCAGAAGTGACCTTGATCTGCTATGGCTTTCCAGGCTTCTGTCTCATGACCCTCCTGAGCAACCATCAGATGCTATCAGATGAACAGTTTCTGGTAGTGATGGTTGGTGCCCACATTACATCGAAGTGTAATTTCATGGAGAATTTATTGGGCAAATCATAACGTGAGTCATACACCCTTAACTTTTATATATAAAAATTTCCAGCCAAAGTTGGTTTCCTATTTATTTATTTATTTATTTATTTATTTATGGATGGTAAATGTTTTAAAGTTTCTAGCTTTAAATTTAAAATGAGAACTTTGTACCCCCAAATATGCATTTGTATCTTCAGTAGTTTTCTGAGTTTCGCCCTAGTAGTTTCAGAGTATTACAAACATTAATAAACTTTACCCATATTGCAGCTTTATGATCTAAGGAGGCATTATCATCTGCCTTTATTCTGGGCAACCAAGTATTTAGATGTTGAATCACCTGCTCAAGGTTAAAAATAAAATCTGGGAAGGTCAAGGAGTTTAAAATAGTGTGTGGTAATCTCAGGGAAGCTGCTTATTTTCATAACAGTATATTTGCTGCATACACATGCACCCTGTAAAAATACTTCAAACTAGAGTTTTTATTGTTATTTATTTATGTTTATTATAGAAAATGTACTTTGTGTAGAAGGTAAAGCAGAGTACTAGATTTTTTTATTATTATTATTTTTTCTCTAATGAATGCACTACGCTTACTAATGAAGTAGTATTTGCAAGCACATTGTTAATATGCAGACCTACATTTCATCCCTGTAGCCTTCACATGTCATACAGGACGTCAAAGACATGGATTGCTTTTCTGATCAAAACACATTTTTTCTTTTTATTTTTATTTTTTAATGTATTCACAGTGAGAAGTATGTTAGCAAATGCTCATTTTTGGCCAACTGTGTTCTGGGCTGCATTAGCAAAGGGGTGGCCAGCAGGGAGAGGGAGGTGATTGTCCTCCTCTACTCAGCTCTTGTGAGGCCCCATCTGGAGTACTGCGCACAGGAAGGACGTGGAGCTCCAGAGGAGCACCAGTAAGACGATCAGAGGGCTGGAGCACCTCTCCTATGAGGAAAGGTTGAGGGAAGTGGGCTTGTTCAGCTTGGAGAACAGAAGGTTCCAGGGAGACTTCATTGTGGCCTTCCAGTACTTGAAGGAAGCATATAAACAGGAGGGGGAATGGTTGTTTATGAGGGTGGATCGTGACAGGACAAGGGGGAATGGTTTTAAACTGAGACAGGGGAGGTTTAGGTTGGATATTAGGAAGAAGTTTTTCCCCCAGAGGGTGGTGATGCACTGAACAGGTTGCCCAAGTAGGCTGTGGATGCCCCATCCCTGGAGGCATTCAAGGCCAGGCTGGATGTGGCTCTGGGCAGCCTGGGTTGGTGATTGGTGACCCTGCACATAGCAGGGGGGTTGAAACTAGATGATCATTGTGGTCCTTTTCAACCCAGGCCATTCTATGAGTCTATGGTTCTATGAAATGCTGCTTTAAGAGAATGCTGTAAGTGGTGTGAATCCACTAAGACTATTAGGTTAGATTCTTTTGTCTTTTTTAATTTATTCATAGCACTGAATTATTCTTCATTATATATATTTTTTTTTTCTGAGCTGTGTTGTCTGGTAGCTGAAGATTATTCATTTTCATCTAGGATGATTCCTGAGGAAAAATTGCTTTGAACACATTGTAAAACTAAAGCATGCTCTTCAGCTTTAGTGGGGTAGTATCAGTACTGCATTTGAGTTACTGAAGATATAGTTGCACTGCCAGACAGTGACAGAATCAAACCAGTAGTCCTGAAATGTTTTTGAAAGAATGAATTTGTAATACCAAGTAGACTGAGGAGATTTTCAATTTATTTGAGCAAGCAGATGAATACAGGGGGAAAGAGTTCCGTGAATTATTCTTAGCTAGGCATCACTTGGTATCTTGTAAAGACTTTCCTACCCATATCTCACTTTTTCTGTCTTTGTAAGTCAGTGAGTTTGCCTAAGGACCTGAAAGAGCCTTGAGTTTGCATTGTGCTTGCAAAGGAGTACATAATTGCCTTATTGCCAAAGCAGTTGTCCTATGTAATTTGCATCTGTATTGAATAGGTATTTTCTCTGACAAAGGCAAGAGATTGTTCTATTGATTCAGATTATATACATATATTCCTTAGTAAAAGTGTGCAAGAAAAGCTATAAGCACAGAGGAAACCACTTCTAGCTTTCAGAGCTGTTACACCTTGGGTGGTAGCCCAGACCTTGAATAAGAATCTCTGAGGCTGCTAGGAAGCAAACCCGGTGTCTATGAGGTAATTCAATGAACTGGTAACTATCTCCTGGAGAAAAGGAAGAAAAAAACAACAACAACAACAAAAAAAAAAAACACACAACAAAGGATGGGTTCAGGTTTTCCTTTAACAAAGGAAAACACATTAGTTTCTAACTGATTAGTATTTGCAAAGGCAAGATTTCTTTAGTGATAAGTTGACCTTAGCTGGAGATAACCTGTAAGTAGGCAAGACAGGCTTTGCTCCAAAGTACAAGAGTCTCTGCAGCTTCCTCTTGCCAGCTGATGTGTTCTGAAGGTAAAATATTTATCCTGATCTCCCCCCTCCCCACTGTTTGGTAGGAGGGGAGAGCAAAGCAGAAAAAGCTACAGCTTGTGACAATGCACCAGAAGTCTCAGATTTGTCTTAATATCATTTTGGGGAGAAGGTGAGAAAAGTGGAAGAATATTCTTGATTTGTCACTTGAATGTTACCACCACGTATGTGCAATAAGAGTGTGTGAATACATGAATGCTTGTGTGATGGCTTTTGTCTTTACATAGCACCCAGATGAACTGAAGTATTGTGTTAAGTGCCTTGTTGGAAACCAAGGGATCTAAGGGGGCTTGAAAAAGAGATGTAAGAGTATAGCATATAAAGCACAATAAAGGAAATACTGGGGCTATGTAGAAAGGAAGACTTAGACATGTTACTTGTTTCAAATACATACATGTATTTTGAAAAATATCAGTCATCTATTGTGGCTCTTGCATACCTCTCTTCCTCTCCCTCTCTTCTTCCTCTCCATTTGTATTTTAGGGCAGAGGTGGGGAAGGGATGCTTTTCCTACATGAAAAGAAATACAAGACTGTGGTGTGTTTGAGTTACGATTTTAACCTTTTACAGAATTTTATAGATAATACGTGTTTTTTTTTTTTTTTTTTTTTTGAGAAAAAAAAATGGAGCTATATTTTGCCATTTAAGATAACCACATTTACTTCAATTCTAATGTGTGCTGATGCATACACTGGCAAAGCAGGAATAAGCAAAATAAATGTCAAACCTCCCTGTTCCTGGTTTCCTATTGTCAGTTTGTCATGGGTACAGTGATAGAACTGTTAGAAAGGAATTGAAGAATGATGAGAAGTTAGTTTATCTTTACAAAATACATGTGTCATACATTTATATGTAAATGAGAAAATTATGCTGAGTGACAAAAGGAGAAAATGGTGTTGGTGTTTTCTGCTTCTAAGAGGTATTTGATGATTTATTACATTCACTGCATTATATTGTTTCAGTTAATACCATACCTACATTAAAAGGTATAAAGTCTTTTCAAATTTCTTTACAATGCTTGTGGTCAGCCTTGCATGAAAAGGCCATTTGTTCTTTCCATATTAAAGCTTGTGCTTCCATGTAGTTCTGAGAATTTCCTATTACTGTAAATTAATTTCACTTCATTAAGTGGCTTGGTCACAGGCAAAGGAATAATAGCAGTCGGAGACACAGGAAGTTACTAGTTTGAGTAATGGTAAATTAGCACTCACCCACTTCTCTGGTGTTAGGAAGAAGCTGCTGGCTGTCTGAGCCATTTCATTAATCAAAAAAACCCTATGAATACGAACTTTTAAATTAGACAAGATAAAATTATTACCAACACAAACAGTATTTTACAGTGTGGAACAAAGAATTCTAGCCCCTATGGGAAAGATTGCAGTGATGGTAAAGATTCAGCTTTCTGAATTACGTTGCTGTTATTTCAGGTCACTTGTGATTATCCAAATTCATCCATTCAGCAGAGGTGCGCTGTGCATACAGCACTCAGTTATGAAGAGAAGACTCCAAAGCATGGAGAGTTTATTTTTTAGATATTAATTTGTCATTTTATTGTGGTTTACATCCAGCAGGCAGTTACGTACCATACAGCCACTCACTTCTTCTCCCTAGGTGGGGTGCGGGAGTGAATCAGAAAGGCAGAAGTGCAAGAAATATGAGATAAAAACTGTTCACTAGATAAAACAAAAACTGCATCTGCAAGCAAAGCAAAGCAGTGAATTCATTTGCTACTTCCCACTGGCAGACAGATGTTCAGTCCCTTCCAGGAAAGCAGGGCTCATTGCACGTAACATTTTCTCAGGAAGACAAATGCCATCACTCCAAACTTCCCCTCACTTTCTCTCCTTTTAGCTCAGCTTTTATCAGTGTGCATGATGCATAATGGCACTGGACATCCCTTTGGTTGAGATGAGGTCACCTGTCCTGACTGTGTCTCCTCCCAGCCTGTTGTGTACCCCAGCCCCTCATTAGCAGGGCAGCACAAAGAGCAGAAGAGTCCCCGGTTCTCTGTAGGCACTGCTGAGCAACAACTAAAACGCCGGTGTGCTATCACCACCATTTTCATCAAAAATCCAAAATGCAGCTTTGTTCAAGCCTCTGTGAAGAACATTAACCCAGCCAAAAACATAACACCTCTTATTTAAATTATGATTTCTTCTGCCAAGATACTCATTAAAGCTGTTGCAGTACTTTTCTCCCAGAGGAAAAAAAATGATAAGATCTAATGACAATCTTTTAATGAAAACTGATAACTGCTGTCTATTTCTAACTAGTCTTTCTTCTAGGCCTGGCCTAGCACTTATTGCAGACAAAAGAGAAAAGACTAATTTCAGTAGATTTCTAACCTAAGCACTGATCTCTAAAGGGGGTCATTTATTCAGGATCCATCTCCCCTTATAGTGAGTAGAACTAATGAAGTAGCATAAAAGGCTCTCCAAAGCATCCTCAATTCAAGTCTTGGAGAAGGCTGTAAAACTACCCTTTGAGGAGCAAGTTGGTTATTACATAATAGAGGCTGCACAGAAGGAATTGCAGCTGTGAAGAACTGCATGCAAACCAACCAGGCTCCTTGAGCTTGGGGAATTGTGGTGGATGGTCCTCCCATGTTTGTTCTGAAGCATTAGATAGGGCATAACAGTGCCATGGAGAGGCATTTCCCAGTACCCTCTTAGCTCTCCCCACTGCTACTGCTCTCTTCAGAAAAGGGAGTAAATTTCAGTTATTGCTCTTTTCCACCAAAGAGGGCTCCTAATGTTGAGTCTGCTTCCTCAGCTCAGAGGTATATATGGCACAGGATTTCAGAGTCAAAGACCTGGCTGGAACAGAGAAGGAAAGTATTTCTATAATAGAGGCTTCTAGAAGCACTTTGGTGCTGCAATTCTATTAAGTTCTATTAAGAGGATGCAAACTGTGGTAAAGCTGACAGGGCTTGCTTTGCTCTGAAAATACTGCATAGTATTGACTCTGTACATTTGATACATCAACACAGGAGGAGCATTGACTCCTTGTTCCTAATTTCTCCCTGTACTCAAGCTTGTCATGAGATTACTCAAGGAGAAGAGCTTGTGCAGATTGATTAGAAACAGTTTGTCATTTTTTCCATCTTATCCCTACCATATATGATATGTATCATGTAAGTTGGGGTGACATAATTACTTAGATAAAGGATAATTTGGCAAACATTTACATATGTAAATTTGAAAGGGTGATTTTAATGAGGCCAATTAGTCATACATTTTAAATCCTATTTGCATTAAAAACGTGGTTATGAAAATTTGAACCCAGTTTTCAGTTGCGGTCACTTTACTTAAAACATCAAAGTTTCTTTGATTTTTGTATCAGATAGATGTTTGTGACATCTTTCTTTTTTTCTTTTTCCCAAGTCCCTCATTTTCTCTGGTAGTAGTTCAAACAGTGATAAAAACAAGACATCTCAGTTTATTTCAGTTATTACCACAATTATTCATCTGAGACAGGTTTTGAGACTTCCATGGCAATGGGATGAAATAGCAAAGCTCAGGAATTTTTTACAGCAGTCTCCCAAGCTGCTCAGATATGTAACTCAAGAGCAGGACTTGAGCAATTAATCATCAGTTATTTCATAAATGTTCAAGTTGAGTAAATTATGCTCACTAGTCACAGAGAACGATTCAAGTCTTTGTGAAGCCTGACAAAAGTGTTGTTATCCTTAAGTTACATGAATAAAACTACTTAAAATTCAGCACAGAATCATGGAATGGCTTAGGCTGGGGGTGGACATTAGAGATCATGCAGTTCCAATTCCTGCTATGAGCACGGTTGCTACTTGCCAGATCTGGCTGCCCAGAGCTCTATCCAACCTGGCCTTGAATGCCACCAGAGATGGGGCATCCATAATCTGTTCAACTGCCTCACCACCCTCTGAGTAAAGAACTTCTTGGTAACATCTAACCCAAACTCCCCCTCATTTGGTTTAAAGCTGTTTCCCCTTGTTACATCAATTCCATCCTGGGATTACAATTGTTAGTCTCTTTTAATCCATCACGGATTTCAGTAGTGAAACTTGAAATGAGAACTACGTAGAAATGCCAGATAGTTGTTCTGGTTGGTTTTTGTTATTTTGTTTTTTGAGCAAGGATAATTTTTCTGATGATTTTTTGGCACTTGGCATGGATGGCAGCTGTACCTTGTGTTGGAGGTTATTTGGAAGGTATGTATCTACATATACGTCGTTTTATACATGAATAAAACTATGTATCTGCAGTTATGCTGAATGAGAATTGAGGATTGCAAAGGCTATTCATCCTTGTTTACTGATGCTAAGAAAAAGTATCTTCCCTTTTGTAATTACATAGGCAGAAGGGGTAGAAAGTCATTTTGCAAGCTGATTGTCTTGGCTTTTGAAAGCTAGTGAGGACTTTATTGCTTCTTCATTTCTCACAGCACGTGGCATGAGGTTACAGTTCTTGAGAACATGTAAAGTGAGAGCTGTTGCCTCCATCCCCAGCACAGCAGCAGAGCTCTGTGAGCAAGAAGGTTTGAGTATATCAAGAAAAGTGGTTGGAGTAATCAGAACAGGTGAAAAATGTTTGGGTTTGAAATAAAAGTCTTTTTTTTTAAATATACCTTATTAAGCCAACACAGAAAATAAGCAAACACACAATTGGCGGTTTCTGTCTTTCATTCTAAAAAGAGCAGGAAAATCTGGTGCAGGTTTTTGTGCAGCTGCTGTAGACTCTTTAATCTGTCTGGGGAGGCAGTAGGAAAACTGTGTTACGTGGTGTATGGAGAGAGGAAAAGGTTGGTTTGTCGAGTTTATCTAGAGATGGGGCAAGCAGTTCTATCTGTCTCTTGGCTTGCAATGGAGGAAATAGCTCGTGAGGATTTCAGAATAAAGACTGGTTACCTACGATTAATTCATTTGGGAAATAAATCTTCCTCAGAAATAGACAGTATGGAATAGCTAAGGGAAAGCAAAATAATAGCATAGGTAGTGCGCTGCAGTCTTTTCACTTTGACTGAGAGCTTTTCTGTTTCAGCTGTGCAGCACAGATAGCAGACTAATGTCTTGTGATCGTTGAAAGGGGCAGGGAGAAGTCAGCTGACAGTCAGCCAAGACACAGATATTAGAGAGAAGAACTGAATAGACTTAATGAAAAGAAACAGAGAACAATCGGAGGTTAGGGAAGGTGATGTTTGAGCACGGTACGTAGACTGCTGTGAGAGGCAATTTGCACAGAGCTCACTCATGTGGTATCTCATTTGACACAGTTAACTGAAGTGGTGAAATGTGCTTTCGAAGGCAAGGCAATAGCAAATCTAGCAGGGAAGTGGCTTCTTGCCACTTGTCCCAGAAGCACTGCCCTGGGTGGGAAACACATTGTTCTCCCAGATGCAGACCAGTGATTACAGAAAAATGTGCATATTTAAACCCCTTCAAAATTACTGTCCTCCTCTGCTGTATTCCTAAAGCCACAGACGGGGGTGATTACATGAAACACCAGCAGAAGAGAATCAAATTGTGTGGTCTAATGATTTATATTGTTTTCCAAGGAAACATATAATTTATAACCCCCCCCCCCTAGATCACGCCGTGAATGGTTACAACAGGTCGGCTTGTCTCCTGAGTCAATCTTGCACTGCTCAGGCAAAATCCTGTTTGAGATGCCACAGTGGGATGTGATTCCCACAGCTGCTCTTTGTAAGGTAAGAGCAGGCATACTGCACAAACACTGAGCAGAACAGGAGTTGCTCTCTCTCATCCTCAGAGCCCAGTGGCTGCCAGTCAGCAGGCAGGCCCCCCAGCCCTGCAGGCCGCAGCTGTCACTGTATGTACTCGTGTTCATTGTATATGCGTGTAAACATTTTATAATGTTTTGTTTCTCATTATTTATGCTCAATTTTGCAATTGTTTTGTGTATTTTATTTCTGTCTTGTATTTACAAAGTTGGATACGTGTATATACCTGTTTGCGTCACTTTGTGTGTATATATAGGCACGTACACATAACATGGAGGTGGTTGTTATTGTGCATCAAACTTGAGAAAATTTGCTCTAGAAGTTTCTGAAAAAAATCCGGAAGTCACTTTTCCAGAGTCTCTGTCCAGTATGGTATCAATACAACCCTGTTTAAAATAACCTTTCTCCTTGGCAATGTCTCTGGACATTCTGTAGGCTGTTACTGCCTCCCTCGTCACTGAGAGCATGGCCACCTCTTTCTTCCCCTACAGCTCCCTTTTCCTGCTTGTGTGCCTCTCCCTAAGCGCCCATTTGTGTAGACGTCTGTAGGAGAACACCCACACAAGCACAGGCACATATGCATGCAGATATGTCTGTCTGCTCAGAGAGGGACAGGATAGTTCTGGATTGTGGCCAGACCGTTTGGCTGTCAGCTTCAGATGCATGGAGGAAAAATCCTTCTGCTGTCTTCTGGCATTCAGCTGAAAACAATCAAACCCCAGGCTTATTAGTAGCTGCAGGCATGAGACAATAGGATATAATTTGCAAGTGCAAACTCGCAGTGATATTCTTGTAAGTAAAGGTTTTGTTTTCAGTTTGAGTGATGTAATAGAGATGGCATGAAAGGCAGATTTATGGGACAGCCAAGTGTGTACATATCTTCACAGTACTCATCAAAT
>PPHD01023766.1:0-10630 GCA_002909625.1 Bambusicola thoracicus
GGGGAATGAAAGATGCGTAGCAAATAAGCTATTCTAGACACATACCTCTGTCTTGCAGCATGAGTGGAGACTGTGGTGTGATACTGTCTACAGTAAGTGCTCCATAAGGGAACGCAAAAAGACTTTTGTCTATCACTTACAGAAAATATATATGATATGAGAATAAAACAATAACAACAAAACCTTTTCAAAAATCTTCAGATCTTGTTTTAGAGTAAAGATGGTGGCATTCACTGAATTTGTCATTGAACTTTAAGTGTTCATTTGCTTCTGACTTATGCTTGTACTGTGATGCTCTCAGCCTCCCTACCCGAGCAGGAGCAACCAGCAAAGAAAGAAGTGACTCAAGTTAACATGTTACTGAAAACAACCACAGGCTGGGTTTCTGCCAAGTGCCCTGGGCTTCTCAGGACAATTAAGCAAGGAGCCTTCTTTCTGTTAAGACACCTGACCCAGCAGAAAGCTCCGTAAAGTCACTGACCTGCCAGAACAAATGCTGTAACACAAAATGAACGCCCATCACGGAGTTGAAAGGATTTCTGAGAGAGCTTTACAACGGCAGCCAACCCACAGCTAAGAGGGGCAGGCCCCAATCAGCAGCACGCCGTAGCAGTTGATCCAGCACAGCACAGCCCTTGCGGAGCTTAATGGCATGGGGAGCGTGTCCCAGGGAGAACAACTCCCAGCTCTGTTAGCCTGTGCAGACGCCCACTCAGAGCTCAACTTCAAAGAGCGGCTTGCCTTTCCTTGGCATGGAAAGCCGAGCGACTTCCCTTCAGCCTTATTCATCTGCTGTGACTTTCACCATCAGCAACTGCAAACAGCCATCCATAAAAGCTGGGGGTGGAAGAGAGAACGAGAGGTGCGTCCTTATTTCTCATGAGGTAAGGAGAGTGCTGGGGATTTTCCAAGCCCCAAGAAAAAGGAGAAGAGCAATCAAAGACTTCTGATTGTACATTTTTCCACTAGGTACCTGGATCCCCACGCACATACATACACGTACAGGGTGCGTTACCACCTTAAACGCTAATAGGGAATTACTAGATCAAGATGACCTTCTGTTCTGAACACAGCAGCCCTCTCGGCACCAGAGGCATCTCAAACGATGCCATCTGAGCTCAGCTCTTTCTTGGTCTATTCACACAGGCAAGATCAGCTGGCAGATAAAACATCACAGAGATGCTTATCGTGGGGACTCACTATTCCACCACTTTGACTGAAAATCAGTTCTCTGGGAATGCAGCAGTGTAGGAAGCAAGGTTTCCTTCTCCCACTGAAATAAAAAGCACCTTATCACTGGTAAACAGCAGCCTCCTGTCAAAAGCTGATCTCTCCTATTTAGCCAGCACAGAAGCCTGTAAGGGAAAACGTAAGCAGGTAGTTGGTAGCTCCAAAATGACAAAAAATAGATTACAACCCAGAGAGTATTTCAAGATTAAGTGATTACTCAGACATTCCCAAGACATGCATTATACCGTCACAGCAAAAGCTGCAAAATGGAGGTTGTGAAGTTTACATGAAAGAAATGAAAACAGTTCGGAATAGAAGGTATATAAAAACGTGAGATAGAAATTGAAAAGGTATTGACATTTTTTAAGGAGATAAAAACATTGATGGAAATGCATCATGAAAACTATAAAAACATTGTATTTCAAAAAGTCCTTTCTCTGAAGATAGAAATTTTTACATAGAATCATAGAATCACCAAGGTTGGAAAAGACCTCCAAGATCATCCAGTCCAACCGTCTGCCTATCACCAATAGTTCTCACTAAACCATGTCCCTCAACACAACGTCCAAACATTCCTTGAACACCTCCAGGGCTGGTGACTCCACCACCTCCCTGGGCAGCCCATTCCAGTGCCTGACCACTCTTTCAGGGAAGCAGTATTTCCTAATGTCCTAAACCTCAATATCTCCAGGCTCAACTTGAAGCCATTCCCTCTAGTCCTATCACTAGTCACACGAGAGAAGAGGCTGACCCCCAGCTCACTACAACCTTCTTTACAGGTAGTTATAGATGCAATAAGGTCTCTCCTGAGCCTCCTCTTCTGCAGACTGAACAATTCCAGCTCCTTCAGCTGCTCTTCATAAGTCCTGTGCTCCACACCTCTCACAGTTTCATTGCCCTTCTCTGAACACACTCCAGGGCCTCGATGTCTTTCTTGAGTGAAGGGTCCAAAATTGAACTCGAGGTGCGGCCTCACCAGAGCAGAGTACAGACAATCACTTCCCTGCTCCTGCTAGCAACACTATTTCTGATACAAGCCAGGATGTCACTGGTCTTGACCATCTGGGCCAGGTTGTACATGATCCATCAAGCAAACACCGAGTCACACAGATTTCTCCAGACTGACTGGAAAAGTAGGTGCTTGTCTGAGGATAATCTGTACAAAAAAAGATATTCAGACACATCTATTTGATCCCCTGCATGTTTAGAAAAAAAGAAAAAAAAGAAACCCTAAAACCAGCAGAAAGATGATTTTAACAGTTTACCACATATAAACTTCCATACCATTACAAGAGAAGGAAGAAGAATATGTGAATCACTAAGATTTTCCTTCATGGTACCAGCCAAGAGCTTTTGATTTCTCTTTTTGCCCCACAGAGAACTTTTCTAAAAGAAAATGCAGAAGTGTTACCAAAACGGAAAGATTTGGGGTACTGGCAGAAGTGTAGGCAAATGGAAGAAAATCTCAGGGGCAGGTAAGAAGCAATTGTTGTGAATTGGGTGCCTTTCTTTACCAGCATCTCACTCAAAAAGGCTGATCACGTGTAATTCAGAAGTATGTGAAAAACATTCTGGGAGAGATGGTATGTTTCTTCATATACAGTGCTTCCTTGCCATCTTTTTACATCCAATCTGCCTTTTGTACAAACTAAGCAAGTGTTATCTGTAGCCCCCAACCTTACTTCCTAACAAGGAGTCTAGAAAGGACCAAGTAAAACATCTTTGAAAACGAATACAGAAATTTGGGTCTTATCCAAGATCTGCAGTAACTGAGAGATCAAAAGAAAATACCTCAGTGTAAAACACGGTTTGCAGACTGCCGTGAAGGCATATTTACGTAATTACTTATTCTGTGTAGTTTAAATACACAGAACAAGCACCTCTTGTCAAAAGAAGTGTTTCACGGTAACTATATACACAAACTCCTTCGCAAATTCTAAGTTGGAAGTGAGCAAGGTGAGGGAACAAATTCAAACAGAAGTGAAAGAGACACCCAAATCTCCTCTGTTCTCAAAAAACAAACAAAATCAGCTGAAGTCTGAAAGCAGAGGAGGAGGGAAAATACTAAAACATGGTACACTGTGCTGGGAAGAGTTTACAAATCCCTGCCTGTTAAGGCCAGGCCCTTTGCAGAGGGCAGTGCAGTTCCTGTCCTCTCTCACAACCATGTGAAGCACTCCTGCTATGAGGAGAATGTTTTCTGCATCCCATTCCTGTTCTCACAGGCTCTGGGCAATTGAGCAAACACTCACCTACTGCAGGTAAACAAAAAATCAATCTAACTATGGGTTCATGTGTTCTTTTTCTGACCAGCAGCACCGACTGCCACTGAAGCACTAAAATAACTGGGCCACCTCTGTTTAACTCTCTGTGTTCCTGAGCGGTAGAGGTCAACGCAAGGAATCTTTTGATAAGGAAGCAAGAACATGTGCTCTGACCCACATTGGGTGTAGTTGCATATATGCCTCCACTGGTGAAGAAAACCTGTTCTCCCAGAGGGAGGTCATAGAATCACAGAATCATCAACATTGGAAAAGACCACTACGATTATCTAGTACAACTGTTAACCCAACATCACCATTCCCAATAACCATATCCCTCAGTGCCACAGAAGGTTTCCCTCAGGTCTCTCAAAAGGAGCAGGCCCCAGTCCACACAGAGAGCAGGGAGCTCGCCCTGATGCTGGCATGAAAGGTGGGACAAATGAGAGGGGAAGACAAGCGGAAGGGAACCAGAGTAGTGCCAATAGGCTGTGACAACAAATGCCAGAAAGTATATGGCATATTTTCCTCAAGATGCCTATCTATGAGAAGGAGAAGAGGTGTCTGGAACTAGATCTAGTGACACACATGGTGAGGGCCAGGAGCCCATGGATTGCCAGTCCCCACCAGGGCAGGACAGCCACGATAGTGGAAGAGATGTGGTTCTTGCAGGAGAACCAGGGAGGCCATGGTCTCACCCAGGTCGTATGTCCCTACAATCCAAGGCCTCGTATCAAAAGCAGAAAAGGCCCTTTCTGCATATTCTCTGCACAGACAGAACTGCCAAGAGCATGCTGTTTTGAGTTTAACATAACAACGCAGGACACCATGGCAGGGTTACGTGCCATTGAGGGGCACTGTGCCTGCCTCTACAAACCAAACCTTCAGCTTGGGGAAGCTCAGGGCTGCGGCAGCATTAAAAATGTTGGCTCTTCCAGGGCATGGCTCAAAAGAGCTGGGCTCCCTTGCTCCACTGATCCCGGGGAGCAGGATGCTGGAGGTGCCAGTAACCTTTCCACTCACCAGATCAGAGCCAGCACACTGAGCACAAGCAGACATTGGGACCGCTCTCCCTGTCCACAGCAGAGTGAGTATTATTACCTGGTCACACACATCTCCACAGGGCTTGCAGGGGAGGAGGCATGCCCGGCGCACAAGTAAACTCCAACACCACGATTCTCAAACACACAACTCCTCAAGGCTAAAAAATCTTTCTCGCAAATGTAATCATGTGGCTTCCCAGCAGGAAGGAAAGTGCTTTCAAGCTTAAAAGGCTTATCAGTCGAGCTTACTTCTCTGACCTCTGGGATAAAGTCATAACCACGAGGCTATGGTGCTGCGTAACAGCAAAGTCATCTGGAAACGCTTTCAGGAAGTACAGAAGGGGGAGAGGTCTTCACAAACCCCCAGTTAAACGTCAGCACGAGAAAGGGAGCATGCAGCATACTGCACTGTCGTTAATCCAGGGAGATCAAATGTGTGAGAGGGAGACATAATACATATTTAGATGGTGCTTAAAATGTACGCATCAATATCTCGAATCCTCCACCAAGACTGCAAATCAAGAGAGTAATTTGCTCAATATTTTTAAACTCACCAGGCAACTACAGCACTTGGGGATAGCAGCAATATGAATCATATTCAATCTAATGACCATGTGATGAATGGACTCCCACACTATTACTATTGGGTGCAGCCTTCATTAGGTCTTTGGACAATTTTTAGCAGCAGAGAAATCCAGAAACTAACCTATGAGTTTTGATTCATGCTGTTTACTGCTCTGCGACTTCCACAGTATTACGAAGGCGTAACTTTCTTCACCTGCTGTAAATTTACAACCACATATTATTCTTTTATAGAGTAATCTTTAGACTTACTCTAAGCACATTTTGTTTGTGATTGAAAGGTTAGTAAGCAGCTGAGCTAGCAGAAGATAAATCAAACAAACTGCATGAACTGATCCAATGGCTGAGCTCAAACGAAAGTTCTGCCTCTCACTTAGAACAATAGAAGAGATGGAAAAAAACACTTCTAAGCGTGCAGCAGAGTAGAAATGATCTAAATGCCAACTACACGAGACTACCTGTACTACCACAGTTATTTTCTGCTGAACAGTGTTTGCATGACCAGTTTTTACTGTTGCAGATCACACTGGCATTGCTCCGACAACAATCACTCAAGGGGCATGGAAATTCAGATCACCAGTGCCAAGTGGGAGTTCTATATGTTGCGTGAGTTGACCTAACGCCTCCATTTCTACAGAACCTAGGATTGTTCTTGGCTTCTCATGGCTGCAAAATACCTTCAAAGATACTCAATGCCAATGCAATGGCATATTTCAGACTATGAGATAATTTCTGTGCTGCGATGTTCCTGTCAGTTTTGTTAGAGAGTTATAGTATGGAATTATCAATATACCAAGTAACATATCTGTTGCTATACATACTGATCGCTTGGTCAGAAATGAACCAGTTGGGAATTAAGTCAGTTTAACACCGATAGCTGCATGACTGAAGTAAGAGCAGTCACAGTAGGCGGCAAGACAGTGCTGTGGGGGGAAGGACCTAGCATCAAAGTGAGAAGTAAACAAGAAGTCCTGCAGGACCCTTTATCGCAAGAACACGGAAACAGAGACAGACCAGCAGCTAGAGGGGAGTAGTGTTTCAAATGTATAAAAAACCTACAAGAAGAAAAGGAAGGTGGCATTTCACCATCATCTTCCAAATAAATCAGTCTCTAACATTTTCACTCTATGAAGAAATTACATAAAAAGAATTGCTGTTTTACAGTATGTTAAGTATGCATATAGCAGTATTAGAGCTGCTTTGCCAAACACAGTTTATGGAAGGGTGGGGAGCCTCTGTGAAACCATTCGATCATTAGGTTAAATGATAAAAGAGTTGAGTGGCATTAAACAGTATGCTTTTGGGAAGTTCAGAAACATGTTTGAAATGAAGACTTAACTTGCACTTACAGCAATACAGTACTACTTTTAATGAATCAAGTAATTATCGACTCTATAAAAAGAAACGTACCCCTAAGCACTCAACATCAGAAGCAATGCATTCATTTCCAATTAAAGGCCAGAAATTGCAAGATCCTGTGTTGTCTGTGCTCCCACTTGGAGTCAATTGAAATTAATGGTGCTCAACATCTTTCAGGGCCAAACCCAAAGGCAGAAGCACTCATCTGACTTATGTTACCACTTCACTTGGAAAATACTGAAACTTAGGAAATGAGAGAAGTGAAAATAATACTGAATTCATGTGCAGAACTCTTTTTTATTTTTATTTTTCTGGAAAAGTGTTCTACGAGCATAAAAACTCCTCCATGTTTCCAACACACTGATGTAAAGTGAAAATCCTAATGGAAATCAATGGAAATCTTGACAGCCCTTAAGAAACCAGAAGGATTCTCTGAGGAAGGCCTACAGTGCCAGACAAATCACATACGTTATTACTGGCCTACCCAGGGAGGGAGTGGAGTCGCCGTCCCTGGCAGTGTTCAAGGGGCGTCTGGATAAGGAGCTATGAGATATGGTTTAGTGGCTTGTGGTAGCAAGGGTAGTGGGAGGATGGTTGGACTGGATGATCTTGTAGGTCCTTCCCAACCTTGTCATCCTGTGATCCTATGATTCTAATTCCATCTGTAACATCCAATATGTCAGTTTCTCTGAACTTCTCCTTTCGCCTCTTACTCTCTTTATTCTAGACAGTGCCAACCTTGCCAAAGTCTGGAATGTCAATTTTTACCACAATAGCCATAATAGAAGAGTCAGTCATCTATTTTTCATTTCTTATTACGCTAAAAATCTACACAAGTCAGGACACTTCCTCTGTTCTCATTCCATATTTGATATCTTACCTGTTTTAACTACGGTTAAAATCAGACTGCGTGGCTTTATTTGTTCTAGGGGTGCTTGGCACACCTTGGCGCCGGATAAAAGGTGGCAAAAATGAGTTAGTGCGTCGTATATCAACTCAGATTGCAGTGCTGTGGAATTATCACTTCTTCAATGACCTTAGCAAAGCAGATACAACCAGAGAAAAGTCAAGAGTATCAAAGAAGCAATTCAACCTCTGTACAAGCTCGTGAGACAGCAAAAGGGAAGAGCCAGCATGGTGTAGGTCAGCAGGTTCTCCATTACACCTTCCAAACCGCAGGGAAGAACAAACCAAACAGCAGGAATTTTATATTAGAAATTTTTTTCAACAATCAGGCTGTGTTATCTATTCCAAAAGCAAAAGGTCTAGTTTTTCAAAGAGTCAATTCGCCAGAAAGGGAACCCAATAACATCTCAGCTGCGAAAAGGGATTTGTCCTGTTTCCACCATTAGTATTTCACTGCTTCTTTCGAAGAACTCAGTGACGGCAGAACAACCTGCTGCTCTTGCAGCCTGCCAGTGAACTGCTAGGTTTGGATTCACGCACTAGAAGCTCAGGACTGGCATAAATAAACCCTGAAATTTATATTTAGCTGCAAAATGAAATTCAGTTGCAAACACGGAACGTGCAATGACCTACACAGTCTCCAAAGTTCCCACTCCTTGCAGTCTTTACCTTTACACTACTGGTTATTGTTGCACGGGTAAAAGCAATGAACAACAAGGCTGTGACATCAGTTATTTCTGTTATTGATAGATTATTTGCCCCTTCTCTTTTATAGCAATTTAAATGCCAAACTAGCTTGGCACTAATGCTGTGATCTCGTACATGAGGTTGCCTGTCAGAGCTAACAGGAAAAAAAGCAACTTGTCTCCTCTTGTGCAAACCTCAGCGATTCCTCTCTGTCTCTCATAGAACATCTGGAAAGTAACACCATCCAAGAGGATTGCTTGAGGGTAGGAGGGCATGAGAAGAGAAGAACCCTTCTGAATATCTGTGCTATATTTAAACACCAGACCAAAGCTTACCCTTGGAGTGAATGTCTCTCTGCTGTAGGAATGCAGTGAACAAGGAGGTGCTAAGCTTTCTACAGCATGCCCCTAAGCAATGGCATTACCGCACACCTGCAAAAATGAAAAGCACAGTGCCTCTATCTTCCACTGCAAGGACAGGAAACAGAAATCTGACAGTGCACTGGGGGAAAAATAATCTCAATTTTCATTCTGTATAGAGTATCTTCTGCAAGGAAGATTTGAGTGGAACGAGGAAAATGAATTAAGATTGGAGCAACTCAAAGTCCCAGAACAAAACATCTCAGATTGGAATTCAAAATGCATGCAGATCTGAGAATCAACTGTCACTGAAAGCAATGACAGTAACGGATACTCGGTAAATTTGGGAAAGAACAATCAGAACATGCTGTTATACTCACACTACTGCTTGGGTGCACAAATCTAGGCAACTCTCTTTTAAGAACAAACTGACTTCACGGCCACCTGATCTCAACAGGTTAGTTGTGCATGATTCTGTTCCCCACTGTCATGTATATACTGTCTTATGCAGCATAAAGGTGCTCCTCTTTGTACTGAGACAACTATCCTTACAGGAAGTATTGAACAATGACAAGCATCCTGCATGCAGCAGAATTCAGGCCATGGAGAATGAGAATAGCAGTTTCTTCGGCTTTCTTTTGTCTCTGTAATTTTCCAGTGTCTCAAACGGTGGCTAGTCAGCCGTAGCACAGGTCACAGGGTTTAGCATGCCTGTTCATTAGTAAAGGCAGCACTTCTAGTACATGCAACAGAAAAAACAAGAATTCCAGGATAAAGCTGACCATTTGAAACTCTACATTTTAGTCTTCTTTTACTAATTTCAACATCAGCAAACAATTATGACAAAATTCTGGTAACATTCTATGCTCAATGCACGTGAGTTATGGCTCGCAATTATTTTAACAATTCATTATCTTCTTAATTTACGGGACTTTACCCGAACTCGTAATGTCTGATTATCTTTCAAGTCAAAAAGCCAGCTTGCCACAATGTGCCTACGGGTGTCTACACTGCCTCATCTTCCTTTGTTGGATTTAAGCTTGTCTGTTTTTACTGAAAATGGAAAGGGACGAGAGTGAAAAAGAAGTCAGTTTTGCACGCATTCTAGTCCAGGTGGAAAAGATTTACTGGACAGAAAGGTTGGGCCTCATGCTAAATTTGGGGGGCTTACAGCAGGAATTTGTTTTCAAATGAGCTCCGCAAGTTTTCTCAGCTTGAAACATGAACTATCATTAAAGACACATCCTGCTGGCTTAGTTCACTTCAGCAGTTGGTTGAATAAACCCTTCCAGTGGTTCTCAGATTGCATTTTTCCAATATATAAAAAGCATGCGACAAGGCTGTCTTTTCCCAATCTCTAGATGCACTGCACACACAAATATTACTTTTCATCTTACATCCCGTTATATTGGCACATAAACGTCCATCAATCTTGATTACGCCGTACAGGACTTGTACAATGGTATCTAACTTCTGCTTGTGTAATATAGGTGAACCACAGCTTTCAGAGTATCCCTAGATAAGGCAGCGTTGCTTTCTGGTGTGTTTGTTTTCACATTAAACCTTTTCTGTACCAGATGCTGAACTATTAGAGATGTAGCTTTCCATGGAGCAGCAGGGGGAATTTTAACCAAAACCTGCCTTTCTACTCCTTACTCTACTAAAGTATATGCCACTGTTCTGTAAAATCCAGGACCAATCAGTGCCAAAACCTTCCATTTACTTTCTGCATTTATAAAACAATCGCAGATAAGCTACAATTGCTATTCATTATTACTGCTGCAATAACAAGAGGCAATTAATAAGGTTGGTCACACCTTGTCCATTCCTAAAAAGCCACACCGTGTGCAAAGAATTACCGCATAGAAAACTAAATTACACAATTACCATATTTAGTAATGAAAGTAGCTGAACATATTGAGTCATTCATATCTGGATTTCACGCAACTTAGGAGGTTAAGGAAAGGACTCACCTATACTTAGGTTAATTTGCACTGATAGGGCATGAGTTCAAAACACACTGGTTACTGAGTATTGAGTAAAAAAATCATGAGAATTCCTAAAATGCTACCAAATTAACAGGTAGGAGCTAAGGGAAAAGCAGCGCAAGATAGAGTTATCTGTTATTTCATTAAAGTTCTTCTCTACAGTTAACTTCTTCAGATTCAGAAAGGCTTATGAATGATGGAAGTGAACACGCCCT
>PPHD01023767.1:0-12355 GCA_002909625.1 Bambusicola thoracicus
TTGAGATTTGACTGATCAGTTTCTGAACAAGGGTTTATTTTTCATTTTCACAGCTGTTCAGCAACTCAAAGTCTCTTGCCTTCACAGAAACTGTGGCATCCAAGGATTCTTTCTCTGATCAATTGGCAAAGCCTGAGATGTGCAAAAGCAAGCCTATGGGAATTTCCTAAGAGTGAATGACATCAGTCACTGCCAAGCAGGACTGAGTGTCCACTGATTCAGTTAAACATCAGTGACAAGAACTTGTACTGGAAGAAGTGTGTCAGAGAAGTCAGACTCATCTCCAAACAACGTGTCTTTTCACAGGAACCCTTTTTTTTTAAATGACATCTATTACATGTGAGATCAGTCACAAGGATACCTTTAGATATATTCACATTAAAAATGTGGAGCAGACTGTTGAGGACAATATCGATTATTTTTAAAATGCTCGTTGTGGTCTTGTGGTAATGGCCTGTTTAATACCGGTATTAGATAATAACATGGTCATTGCCATTAGGTTCAGCAGGGCTCTGCAAAATCTCATGCTTTTCTGGATGCTGCTGGCTTTCCAACTTGCTTTAATTGTGTTCATAGGTGTAAAGGTTGCAGTGTAGAAGTACACAAAGAGGAGATAAATATTTATCAAGATTGATAAAATATTATACGATATTTTTTCTTCTTCAGTTGTTTTGTTAAGGACTATATAATATCTCGGGCTTCCAGGCCAGTGGCAGAATGCCAGTCAGCTCTTTTCCTGCCTTATTTTTTCAGTTCTGATGTTCACTCAAACCTCTCAAATTTGATTTTCCACTCACTTCAGTTAGAAGCAGCATTAAATATAGATAGTTCTGGGGTTGTCACCTTATAAGCGGGAACAAAGGAGCCTGAGTCTCTGCATTTTACTGAGCTCTTTTATGGATAATGTAAAACTTACTTACTGATATCAGAGTTTCCACTATTGCCCCATGCTAGCACCATGTAACTGGTTTACTGCATTAAATAAATACGCTTCATATGGAGCTGCTCTATTGAATTGGTCTGCATTCAGGAGTCGCTTCTTGGAAGAGGAGAAAATAATTGTAAGGAAGCGATAGAGGGTTTGTAGTTTATTTTTCCATTTATAAAGAAAACAAGATGTTTCCACATAAACATAATAAACATAATAGAGAAGGAAGGCTCCACTTAATAAATGAACTAACTCTACTTACACTTCATTCAAATAAGATGTACTGACCGTGCTGTTGGTGTTCCACAGTTCTTAGCTTGTATATTCTGAACTCTGTGTGGACCTTGTGTGGGGCTCAGGCATTTCCCTTCTTATGAGTTTTAATAGCTTCTAGTTCATGGAACTTGGAGCATTAAGAAACTCCTGATCCTCATATTATTATTCTTTCTTTCAGTCCAGGGTCAGTCACCCTCCACAAAGGCCTTCAGCAATATCCAAAGGACAAGTTGCTTAAGGCCTCTCTTCAGCATGTAGACATATCTTTAAAAGCATGATGTCATGGACCCTCAGGAATCCCTCTTCCCTTGAAGTCCTGCTAACTCAAGTGCAATTGAGAGTTACCCAAGATGGGGCCTATGAAAGACTCATAGGCAGCTGCCCCGCTGCTGGAGGACTGACCACAAGGGAGCAGCCAGAAATCACAGCTTGAGCTGCAGGGAAATGTGACAGCAAGCCGACTAACTTGATCTTCCAGACACTTGTCTGACCAGAAATACTTAGGCAAATAATTACTGATAATAATTGCATAAGAAGTGTGTTGATTACAGAACTTTCTCTTTTCTCAATGGAAGGCCTACAACTCACCGTGGCAGCTCTTCCTATGAGTAGGCATGTGCTAGAGCATCAGTCCTTCAGTGCTCGCTGATTTAGGCAGCTTAAAATAGTATTCCTGAGTACTTATTACAGTCAGTGCATCAGATACCCTTTTTGCTGTTTTATTTCCTTGTGAAAAATCAGTTACATAATGCATTTCCTGTGAAGTGTAGGAACATCACACTATAGGAAAAAAATGAGGAGAATAGTTTCTGCATAGCCAGAAACTCGGGTTTAAATCATGTCACGCAATGTAATAACAGGTAAAAATGATTCTGTATCAGAATTATTGATCTTCATGGCTGGTATTATTTTTTATTCACTACTTGACATCTGGAAGGAATAATTGCAGAAATAGGTAGATAGATTGCTATTTAATCTTGTTCCAAGCCAAAGCTCAAGACCTGAATAAAAATTACAGACAGGAATTATTATAATTCCTAAATGGCTATAACTTTAAAGCATTATTTTTGATGGTGACCCTATGACTGTAGTAAATGATGAAGCAAAGAAAACACACAACAGTTCTGTGTAAAGAGGGGGTTGTGAATGGCAAAGAAGATTCAGAAAACTACAGCTGTGTTTCAGGCAACAGAATTGCTGGTGTGGAAGAGCATCTTGAGTTCCCAGTCGTCTTGTAATTCACAGCACCTCAGCCTCTACAAATAATCTGCTATTGACGTTGCATAAATATCATGAGACAAAGACTCATGGCAGAGTGCAAATGTGAGAATGTCTAACAATTACACAAAGGGAGAAAGAGAACTATCAGCCCAGCTATTGACTATATTAGAGAAACAGAGATAGACAAAGCACTAAAATAAAGAGGTTGAGCAAAATTCATGTGGAGGAAGATACTCTAGTCTTAGAGACATTCATCAGGGTGGGATCAGAAAGAAACAGAGTTAGAAGGGAAGGGTCTTATAGTGGGAGGGAAGGACAAACGAAGAGAGTGAAACCTGATTCATCACTGATCAATTAGTAGGAGAGAGGGTTGGAAGGTGAGAGAAAACAGATGAAATAGCAAATAAAATGTGTTGGAAATTACGGAGAGCTGGAAAGATAAGATGCAGTGGGAGGAAGGAGTTACCTGAAGACGACTTAGAGAAAGGAGTAAGAGCAATGGTTGATATGAGTAAGATCACTGAGCTGGGACTAGAACTACCTTTTTTCACGGTAGCTTGCCTTAAGTATTCTGAGCTGCTTTGAGAAGACTTTTCACTTATGTAGAAGGGACCATCCAGTGCCTAGATTGTCACAACCTCTTTTTTACTGCTTCTGAACTTCCAGGAGTATTGTGCTTCTCCTCTGGAAATCATCCTTCTCCAGTAAGGTATTATGCATCACACTTTTCTTAGTGCCTGAGAAAGAGCTGAAACAAGCTGTTTCTGACTAAGGTATTTTTAGTGCCTCACCAGTCACTGCTGTAATAGGCTTTTATGGCTCAGCATGAATTCCCTGCAGGTAGATACTGAAAGCCTAATCCAAAATTGCATAAAGACAACTAAAAGAAGTAACATAATATTTGCAAGCAGATCTACAATTTCTTTGTCCTGCAGGAATGCAACAAGAGGCCCAAGCTAAAAATACATTTGTTGAGTATGCCTGTCTTAGCCTTTTGAGAGAAAAAGCAAATAAACAAAAGCATAAAAATAGATATAAAAGAGATAGAGTAAGAAATAAGGGATATGAGGTCTCTTGTAGCCTATGAGGTCTCTTGTAGCCTAATAGAAAGCTATTAGTAGTAGCAGAAGGATGTCAGGTGCTGCTAAATATATCTTCAGTGCTAGGTAAGTTTATAAATGACCGCTTCTTGCAGGGCAACAAATCTAATGATTCCAGAGTTCAGTTTTTGTCATGGGCCACATTTGGGTAGTTAATAACATCAAGAAACAATGCTTGAAATGTCCAGGTGCAGCTAATCTAGTTTACACAGAAACTAGCTTGCCAGTCATCTCCTTTTTTCTCTCAGAAGATGCATTTTTTTAATTAAACTGAGGCAGCTACCAGCTAAGATAACTTCCATAATCTGTTAGATTCCTCATGGACAAAACTGGTCAATCCAGAATTTTAATTCTTGATGCCATGGCACCTCCACTAAGAAGAGAGAAGGGCAATGGTATATTCCTGCTTCAACCTCACTGCTCACTCCACTGCATTTGCTTTCCTTAGAAATGACTCAGCCTCCAGACAGGTGGTAGGGTCTGGCATGGTGATGCTCCCTGCAATCACAAACTAGATCTATCACCCAGCCCTAGAGTATGTGTGCTGGTCAGCTGGGTGTCTGATGTCCAGGATCTCCATGTCAGCCCAGGGCGGGAGAGAGTGGTGATCTCTCAGTTGGTCTCTTTTCAAGGAAGTTGAAGGTTTGGGGGTTTCTCTTTCACACTCTGTAGCTGTCCCTTTCTGCCTTTAGATCTGTGGGCAACCACCTACCCAGCATGCAGCCAGAGGAGCTGGGCAGTCCAAGAAACAAGAAGAAAAAAGTCTCCATCCTTCCAGAGCAGGATTATTTCAAGATTTGTCTCCCACAAAAATGTTTTGATTGTTAGCTTTTGCTCCCAGTTCAGCACTGCATTTCTTCTCTTATAAATAACTGAATAAATAAATAAATAAGACATTGAAGAAAAGACAGTCATCTGGTCAGCCCTAGTTATTTTATTATTCCCCTCTCAGGTCATACCTTGGTACACACCAGGATACCTTGAACTGGGAATCAGAAGTATTAGGCTCTCTTGAAAATTGAGGCTGAGTTTCTATCTCTGGACAAAGAGCCAACCCACAGAGAATTTAAATGACCTCTCTGGATCACAGTGAGAGCTTGGATGAGCTGCTCTGCAGCACTGTGTGAAAGCAGAACCTTGAGCCAGGCAGTATTTGGGAGGTGGTACTGAGCTGTTTTGGTCACTCTCCCATTTAGCTGACTTAACGGTTTTGGGAACAGACAGTTACTTCAGATATTGTCATACAGTAGGTACTGAAGTCCATGCTCATAACCTCAGAAAGGGAGAGAGAAAACGAGAAAACTGTGAGCCATTAAAATAAGAAAGCTGTAATTGATATTTGTTAATATGCAGGCAGAAACACGTGTTAATGGAGCTCACTATAATATTCATCAACAGTAGCAGTCCAGGCTGCATATGAGAAGCATTAAACTCATGCAAAAACACTGCTGATGTTGTGGAGCTTTTTTTGTTTGTTTGTTTGCTTGTTTGTTCTTTTTTGGGGGGGAGGGAGGGGGAAGATATATTTTACTTGAGGGGGTTATTACACAAGGAGATGGTAGATATTAAATGTTTGATTTTTGCTCTTTAGTTTGTCACAGGAGGAAGAGTTCATACACGCAGCTGCTTATTAAAAAGATTTACTACAAAATACTGCATGCCACACTGTTGCTTTTTTTTAAGTTTGCCTTTCTTTTCATAAACGTTTTTTAACTTGACAACCTGAAAATTGCCACGAGCACATCCCTTACCATTTATTTTGCATTGTATGTATTTTTCATAGATACAGCGTTAAAGTGTTCGTAATAACTCTTCAAAGCTGAACCTCAAAACTGGAAACTGATAAAGGTTCCGGTGGATCTGTTGGCTGAAAAATATTGTATTTGGCCAAGTGGAGATGTAACAAAAATCTGTAAAAAATAATGCACAGAGCAATGTATTTACATTCTTGCCAGAAATTTAATAAGTATATTCAGCAAAAATCTTCTGGTAGATTTGTCAGGCATTTAACACTTTGCTACTTTAAAAATAGGTTTCATTATTTTGCTAAATGTATGGAAGTAAACAATAGTCAATTATATTTCAATTATATTGGAAAATAGTTGCCAAGTGCCTTACACCCACTCCCTGGATGGTTCAAAAAATCCAGCATCTCTTCCCCTCTCACTCCAGTAGGGGATCACAGCAGTCATTTTTTGAGGGGTGAGGAAGCTTTTCTATTAAGATGTCATTTCTCAGAAAACATACCATCATTGTATTTTAGTGACTGATCAGCAACTCCATATTATCTGAAATGACATTAAACAAAAGATATCAAATGAAAGTAAGTATGTTTTGAGAAGTATTGATTTTCGCAGTTCATTGCTTTCACTTCATGCACATGAATTTGAAAAATGTAGTGACTTCCAGTGAGTCAGATTTTAGTATAAAGCAGGCAAGGTTCAACTGTGCTTCAAGAGCTAATTACTTTTCTACTGGAATAAACTTGAAAGAAGGGAACAAAACAGCAGGCTGCATGCAATTCTTTTAGTATTAATTCTGACTTTGTGGTTTGATTTGTCACAGTCAAGTCTTTCTACTCAAGCTTGAAGTGAAAAGTACAATCTTGTGTTTCTTGTGGAACATAGCAGGGTAGAAATGAATGCCGCTAATTCATATCAGGCTTGGGTAGGAGGAGGAGTGGGCTTACTCCTCAGCTAAGTTATTTATATAAATAATACTGCTACCTCTCTCTTCTTGTGGTGTATTTCCTCTCTCAATCTGAAGTATTTTGCAAGAAGCTGAAAAATCTATACCTTGAGTCATAGATCCATGAGATACCTCGAGCTGGAAAGGACTCATGAGGATCACTGAGCACAACTCCTGATCCTGAATGGAAGTAAAGCACTAAATGTTCAGATAAAAGAGGACCAAGCCAGCTGCCTCCCTAAATCCCATAAATCCAAAAGTCTAAAAGAATCAGACCTGACTTTTTCCCAACTTAGAAACTTGCTCCCATCTCTAATTATACATCCTAATTCAGTGCAGTCACTGGCATAATTGGCCATCTGTGTACTTTCATATGTGTGAAACAAACACTGGGAAAGGTTACACAGGGCTGGTGCCACTAATGCTCATGGAGAGGTGATGGAGGCTAAACTTCAGAGCTGGATTTGAGATCCATTCTGCAAATGAAATGTGATTTTTCTTCTTGATGTTGAGAGTTAAGAAAAGCCCAGGCAACGTGACAGCAGAGCTGAATGGCAGGTGGAGAGGCAAGGGTGGGACCAGAAGGCTCGCAATTTGTTTCTGGGGAAAAACAATCGTGTTTCTCATATTTTCTGCTGAAGTTTGATTTACTTCTGGACATATTCTGCTATTAATTAAACAGATGACAGTATCTCAGAGGCTGCTGCAGCACTGTGTCCCCAGACCTGGACAGTGAGGAGGTGATTCCGGGCAGGAACACCCACACACAGCCAGCATCAGGGATGGACACAGTGCCTTACCTGGATTAATTCCAGTAGCTGGTCCCAGGTTCCTCAGTTTCCTCAGCCCCTTAAACATACTATGTATGAAAGTTCACAGTCTTGCTCGTATGCCCATCTCTTATCCTACATGCCTACACGTCCAGCTTGAAGCACACTGGCATTCACACATTCCTACTCAGAACAGAAGATGGCTATAAATAGGATTTAACCAGAATATCAGTTAGGCTGTGGTGATCCAGCACGGAGCTCAATCAGACAAGCACATTGCCTGCTAACCTGCTTACACATGGCTAGGCCCTTTTGTCCCTTCTTACCTCAGTTTTGTCAAGCTTGTTTCTCCCCAGTCTGCCTTGACCTCTTCCTTTTCCCCACCTTTGTCCCACCCCCAACATATCCTGTAAGTCTCATACATTTCCAGAATCTCCTTAAAACTTGTCATAGTAACTTTCATGCAATGAACAAATACTCATCCCAGGATCCCATAGCGAGTCCTGTAGGCAACCACCCCTGAGGGCTTCTGAGGTGTTCAGGGGAGATGGTTTGATTGGATAACTCACCTCGGTGGTTTTGCACCGCAAACAATAGGTGTGAACACTCCTTTGGGCAGGCTCAGGTGCAGCAGATTCAGTGTGCTCCATTTTCCCCGTCACTGGGTTGCCAGGGCTTCTCTGCTTCATTGTTCATCTGCTCCTCGCCAGACCTTTGCGGTCTCAGTGATGAGCCCTTAATCACATAGACTGAGCATCTCCTCTGTAGCTGTCTGTGCCAGAAAGGCCAGGAGTGTCTGATAATGAACTGGGTGTGAAGATGATAGCAATCCTATGGTGCTGCAGAACTGGAGAGAGCAGCTCTTCTTTTGTAATTGGTTTTGACATTCTGCCAAATAAAGCACTGGGGAGTATATATAGTCCTGGGGAGGTATTTTCTGGAGGCTGCAGTGCAGGGTAGAAATGACCCTGCTTACAATGTAACAGTGTCATTGCTCTGCCAGGCCCCACATCACAGCTGGGTCTTACCCAAATTCTAAACTGGATTAACACGTTATGCCAATGAAATACCTTCTACTGTCTCACTGGAAGAAATAATTATCCCTTATTTTCTTAAAGTAGCTGTAGAAATTTATTAAACAGCTCCCACATTTTACCCTAGCCAACAGGAGATTCTGGAGGTGGAGAGGTCTCATTCACCCTCCTGAGGGGCAGCCCAGGACCCAGGCAGGCAGACAAGCTTTGGGTGCATAGCAGGACTCTGCCCAAAACTCATCAGCCAGGAACTGTTCGCTATGAGCCCCTCTTTAGCTTAAAGTCACCCAATTGAAGGGAGTAGTGGTATCAGTGCTGTGATGTGCCCAGCACCAGACTGAAGCCCCACATACCCTCAGGGATGGGGAAAGAGAAGCATGGGAAAGCGCTGCTATCTGTGAGAGGTAAGCAGCTATATGCATTCTCAAGGAAATCCCTTCTGTTTGGACACCATTGCTGTTCTCCCTAGGATGGGCTTTGCTTAGAGGTACAGCAGTTTCTGCTACATCTGTGTTTGGGATAGCTCCTAGCAATCCTGGGACACTGCAGGTACCATGACAAGTTGCGCTGCCCATGCATGCTTTCACAGAGCAGTAGGAAATGGCAATCCATGGTTGTTACCACAGTGATAAACGGGGTCCTCACCTTCCCTTCTTCCAGTATGGACAGCCCAGGGTGCTCTACCACAGGGTTCGGAAGCCTGCACTGAAGCACTGTGCCTGTGGATCTCAGTCACCCCAGTTCTTGTGCATGTGTCTTGCCCCTATATAGGAGCATGGGAGGTTCTTTATTCTTGAAGCACACCAAGGTTTTGTGTACAGTCAGCTGCTCTCCAGACCTCTCATTATTTTTTTTTCCTTAAATGTCACTTTTTTATTTAGAATTTTACTTCACATCGTGCCAGCTGGAGGTTTAAATATTTCTCCAGAAACTGGATCATGAAGCCAGTGCACCTGGTGGTGAATAAATAAAGGCTGCAGAGCTGCCACTCTGCCACGTGCACTGCCACTTAACTGAGTGATTGTACAGATATAGTATCAGAGCTGGGTGAACAGTCTAAACACAAACTTATAAATAATAACCTGAGCCCCAAACAGTGTTCTAAGTTTATGACAATTTCAAATTTACATCTAAATGAAGACAGGCTATTAGCTTGCACACTGGGTCTAAAGGGATGTTTCAGCTGGCAATGAATTTCAGGAATTCTACTTGATGATGGCAATGGGAATTTGCCATTTGCATTCCATTGTGTTCACTTGTCCTGAGATAAACCCAGCAATGCAAGAGTTACTCCCCCAACAACGCCCAGATAACCAATTCTCTGTTACAAAACACTCTCAGGCTCTGCACATGGGAAACATTCTGCAAACCAATTTGAAAATCGTTTTGAATAATGAGCGTATCTGAGGATGTTGCAATCTGCCTGCTCACATTTCTCAACTGCAGGAAGAGGTGAAAGACAATCATTTATACATGACGGACTAAACAATGAAGATTTAACTTGCTTGGTGATGTGTATCTCTGTGAAGCTTTAGGTATGGTCCACTGGTGACTTTGTACCCTGACAGACATAAGGATGGATTAAATTTGGGCAGCTGAAGTTTTTCCCATCATTAAGGCAGGCATGTGTGATTTGCTTTTGCACTTACACCGATAAAACTCTCAGAACAGTGCATGAGGATAAACCAAAATGAGAACTCACCCACCTCCATTTTTTGGTTGAAAACTGCAGTGGATGAGAAGCTGCTGCCTGGTGGCAATCATGGCCACAACAGAGAGGGTAAGTGAGGTCAAAAACTTCCAGTCAACCCTCTCGCCTCAAGTGTGGTTGAAGCCCTTTTTTTCTTCCTCAGCCGTTGCTCCTACTCTTCCATCCATCCACCCACCCGGTCTTCTCACCAGCTGGCACAAGTGCATATGTATAAGCCTGAGGCCAAGAATTGTGGGTTTTCTGCATTGGTGATTCATCCACCTTGCAATGAGGTTGCAGGCTCAATCACACTGGTGCTGATAACTCCCTACCTACCTTCACACAACTCTTTTGGTATGCAGAAGTACAGGCAAATTCACTGGGGAAATGGGGTCGATCGAAAATTCTCTATAGGGCTGTGGCAAGAACAGCAGTCTGGTCCAAGCTCTACTAAGAACCATACAAAATGCACGAGATGTAGAAATGACCCCACTGAGATTAATCTAACGCAGGATCTCAAAACTGAATGGCCTCTTGGCCCTGATGTCAAGATGCCGATAAACTTTGGCATTATCTACTTGCAGATCCTGCTTCTGTACAGGTGGGCAAGATGGTGGCCAACCCTTCTGAGCTGGGGAGCCCACCTGCCTCTCAATGCTCACCTTGATAAGAAGAGTTGTCTTCTGCTCTCCTGGCCTCCTTCTGAGGCCTGTGGGTGTGGGGAACTCACCAACACAGTTCCAGCTGCTAACTCAGGCCCCAAAGGCACTGAATTGTCTTCTAGTAATGTTTTCATCTTCTCACTGACAGAAGGATGCTGCAGATAAGCAGGTGTCTAAAGCACCTCCACACCTAAGCTAAAGTAGCATACATCTCCCACAGCTCTATCCCTTCTTTCCCAGCAGCCATTTGTCAGACCTTTATCTATAGTGGGCTTCTAAAAGAAAACAGGGAGATAAAAATTCAGAGAAAAAAGAAATCAGGTTGAAAACCCTTTCATAAGTGACACTCCCACAGAGAGGTAAGAACAAAAGAAGAAAGGCCAGGACAAAACATCTCCAAGTGGTGGCAGGGAGATGGAGGAGGAAGACACCTGCCTACATTTTCTATTGCTCAGCAACCAGAAAAAGAACCATATCATATATAACTGGTATAAGGCACTTGAGGTTTTGTTGTCTGTTTTTTTTTTCCTGTTGCTTTTGCTTTGAATCTAAAAACTGTAAAGTTGCAATCTATTTGCAGGAAACTTGAAAGCTGTGGCACAGATCAACGGAAGAAATACCTACAGGATGTAGTTTAGGAAAATATGTTTTAGAAAAATTCTGTGCAAAAGGTTAGTAAGTTGTCATGGGTTTATGGTTTTTGGTTATCGGTATTCCACAACATAGCATCATGCAGTGCACTGGGAGTTGAAGAGTTAATGCTCCAGTTCCAGAACATTCTATCCATTCCATATCTAGTGAGCAAAGGGAAAAAAGACATGTATACAAAGAATGGAAATAGTCCAAACAATTCATTGAGTTAATGATCTACAAAATTATCTACTAATATAATCCAGATTTCTCACCCTTCAAACAGTGCTGGCAAGTGACATCCCACCCTGCCCAGCTTGCAGGTTGCAATCACTGTAAGAGCTGTCTCATATCAAGATTGTGCTACTTCCTTCTTTCTATTTTTCCTCTATTTTTCCTGAATAGATAATGTCTGAGAAGAGAAAAAATCATGTGTATTTATTCAATAGAAGATCTAGAGGTTTTCTTTGCTTAGTGTGTGTTGTGTCATTCTGTAATTTGTACATCACAACAGCATAACCGGGGCCTGGACTTATATCAGTACTTTCTTTTGCATGCCTGTACAGCATAAGAAGATTAAATATATTTATTTATGACATATTTCTTGTCTGAACTATTCTACAACCTCTACAATAACAGACTGCACAGCTTTTCCAAACAGTATTTTCCAAGCTCCACAGCCCATTGAATCTATTTTTTGTCACAAAATGTAATATGAGTCATCATTTGCAGCCTTGTCATTTCTACCACAGACACAGGACAGTTGACATCTCCATCTTCCGAACAGACTTTTATGTATTTCCATGCATTCCAATGTTATCATTATATAGTTCCCCATTTTTTTCCTTTATTTTCTTCCCTTCTGACCCTTTTAATTTTCTAGCCCCTTTATTATTATCATTGTTTGCGCCAAATGAGACACGAGACTACCTCTTTCAGGATGAATAGAACCTGTTGCAACACACAGCTGAGCTGCCCAGCCACGGACCTCTCAAAGAGGAGACAGGAGAGCCCTCCTTGCTTACTGCAGTTCACATACATGCTTCACATTCTCAGTATGGTGTTTGCCCACTTCTCATCATTAATACAATTTTCTGATATACATCTGTTACCCTTGATCAGCTATCAACTACAAAAGGACAGGCTACCACAAAGAGTAACGTTCACAGCCTACATGGAGAATTTGTCATAGCAAGCATCAAGACTTGCAAAATACATTGTGATCCCAGATGTCACGCATGGTAAGACAGAAAGGCAATCAGACAAACCAATGTTCAGCTTTGTTCTACCCTAGATTATGGTACTTTGAGCTATTAGAGCTACTTTTAATGAAACTATTGAAAAAAAAAAAAAAAA
>PPHD01023769.1:0-12354 GCA_002909625.1 Bambusicola thoracicus
ATTTTTTAAACCAATACTTCTTCATGGACCTAAGTTGGAAAATTTGCTGCATTATGCTATACTCATTAGGTTCACTTTTTCATAAAAGAAAGAAACCAGGCTTTATGGCACTACATCTATTAAGTGTTTAATGAAAAATCAATAGAAACTGGGTACGTTATTCTAAGAATTGCTTATAGAAATTCTACCCAAGGGACATTTGTGAGAAACAGGCTTAGCGTCTTAATTCCCACGAAGTATGTAACTCCAGTCTATTTCTTCTTGTTTGTTATTCATTGTAATACCCATAAAAAACTTAGTAAAGTCTACTTATAAAAATTTAGTAAAGTTTTATAAGCTTTACAATGAATACCAAAGAGGAAGAAACTATTGACTCACGGGCTGTTAACAGCAGCATAGTCTTGCACATACAGTAAAGATAGACCAAGAAAAAGCAATGATAGCAGGCTGTAAAGAAGTGGCATTCTTCAGCACACACACTAAGCTGCATTATGCTTTTTTTTATAGTACTGTAATTTGCAGAATATATGGAGTTGATTTTCCTCTTCTTCGTAGTATAATAAACCAAAAGTTTACTTAACTAAGTACAGGCTGAAGGTATTACATCCATTTGACTTATTGTGTGTGAAAAGAGGAAACTATTCCTCTATGAATACATGCATTTTGCAAAATCATAGCTATTCTTACAAAAATAGAAGCAATAAAACTTGCAATCTATAGAGGCAATAGGTCTCCAATTAAAGTCATGCAACCTTTAAACTAAACAAATTAAACTGTAGGACCCAAAATCATATGGGAGCAAATTAGCCTTTGTTCTTATCAACAGAGAAACATAACAGGGATATTTTGACTTGCCCTGCTAAAATTTCTTTGCAGTTTGTTAGCAGTAGACTAATTTTTAGATGCTGTGGTGGATTCACTCTGATGGGCAGCTAAACTCCACCACACTGCTCTTTCACTCCACCTCCTCAAAGGAAGAGGGGAAGAAAGCTTGACAAAAAGGGGCTCAAGGGTTGAGAAAAGGATAGGTAGATTACTCACCAATTACTGTCACAGGCAAAGCAAACTCAGTGTAGGGAGACTGATTTAATTTATTACCTATTACCAACAGACTAGAGCAGTGAAAACTAAAAGAAAATTAAAAAGATCTTTCTCCCATCCACTCCCTTCTACCTCTTTTACAGATACTTTGCTCCTAAGGAGTCATTGACTAATAGTAAGAAATGCTACTTACTGTTTCCTGTTCAGTTAATCTTTGTCCTGTATTTCCAACATTGTAAAAAATATTCTTCTATTGCTCTCATACACACTTCTTGACAACACTGCTCTTTTAAGCTTCAAACTAAGTTTGACTGTGTGCTCAAGAAAGCAAAATAGTTGCTGAGGGGAATATATACATAATCTTCAATTCATGCTGTCAATCAGTTTATTATATTTCAGATTTTCTCTGGGAAGCACAGATAGAATGAGCACTCGAAGAATAAATAGAAATGTAGGAGGCTAAAAATTCATCCAGAAATACATAAAGAGCATTAGCTTTGAATGTCAAAAAGCAGAGTTATGCAAAGACAAATGGACTACATGGATATAATGTTGAGAATTACTTTGCAGCCTCCTTGAAACATGGTTTTCCTTTTGCTAGAGCCACCACAACTGAAAAATTTGTCAAGTTTAATGTAAACCCATAATTCTCAAAACGTCATGACCCAGTGAGAGCCAGTAGCTCCTTGCAGACCAGGAATCAGAAGCAATGAGGACATCCATGGCGTCTAGGCAGGGACCACGATCTGTCCCAGCACCCCAGATGAGAGTAACGCAGGCAGGGGCACCAGGAGCGTGGACCTACTGGAGCAGGTGCAGAGGAGAGCCATGAAGATTATCAGAGGGCTGGAGCACCTTTCCTATGAAGGAAGGTTGAGGGAGCTGAGCTTGTTTATCCTGGAGAAGAGAAGGTTTCAGGGAGATCTTGCAAACTGACAGTACTTAAAAGGAGTTTATAAGTAGGGGGAGACCAACTTTTTATACAGTATGATAGTGATAGGACAAGGGGGAATGACTTTAAACTAAATGAAGGGAAGCTTAGGTTAGATTTTAGTTGGAAATTCTAAATTCTTTACCCAGAGGGTGGTGAGGCACTAGCATGGGCTGTTCAGAGAAGTTGTGGATGCCCCTTCCCCGGGGGTGTTCAAGTCCAGATTGAATGGAGCCCTAGGCTACCTGATCTGGTGGGTAACAACTAAGCCCATGGCAAGGGTTGAAACTAGATGATCTTCAGGGTCACTTCCTACCTAAGACATCCAGTGATTCTACAATCAACCATAGTCCAGAAGTCAAGGGCAGTTTTATATATCTTTCAGTGAAGTATCCCACTGCCAAGTAGTAATCACCTTGGAAGTGACACTATCATTGTGAATAACTTTAGAGGAGATCCCATTAAATACCTCCATAATGACAACCATGTCTAAGGAGAACTTTTCAGTGCACTACCTGCAATAGCCACTCATGTACCGTGTCTCATCATGCATTGTGGTCTCTTTAAAAGGTACATGAGACAGCAATACCTGAGCTGGCATTCTATACTGAAGGTAGTGAAGCCTGAGAAGTGTTGAGCTTATCCAGGGTAACAAATTGGATACTTTTTTTCTCATTATGAGTTTCTTAGTTTGCTAGTTAGCCAGAGCCTAGGCCTGAGATAATTTATTCACTTGTGGCTCTCCAGTGAAATATGATATATCATTTGTTTGTTTAGTTTCAAGTGTGTGAGAATGTGTTTTTTTTTACCCTTAAAGTTCAGAAGGTAGGAAAGGCTTCAGCGTATGGGCTGCCATCCAGTGGGTGGCATACATCACTTTCTTCCATCACTCAGAGCAGCAAAAGGGCATTTTAATGAATTTGCATGTTTCAAGGCTTCTGCACCATTCTCACTGGAAAATATATATATATGTCCTCTGTGGGGTGCATTCAAGTTTCATGATAAATGACTGGTCATAAATTCAGAGTTATTCAGTCTCTCTCCTGATTTTATTTTTTGCTGAGAACTCTAAAGGAATTTTGCTCTACCAAGTAATTCAAATTTAAAACATAATAGAAGTATAAGCTCTTATCCAGCAGCAGCCATATCTGCCTGCATTAAAATATCTAGCACTATTTGCTCAATCTCCAATTTACATTTATCTACTCAAACACAAGAAAGGTCTGCAGGCTAAAAAAGAGAAAAGCATTCTACAGCTCTGACATGCAGAGCACACAGACGGAACGGGGTCTTTTTCCTGTAATGCTCTGCATTTGTCTACTAATGATTCTGACAAAACCAAATATAACCCAACCCAGGACCTTAAAAGCTGATTTGAATAAATTTAAAGCAGGCGTTGGATGGATGCTTATAATTATTCATAGCTCCATTAGACATTGCTTAGCCTCTCTGTTCCATTTTTAGAACTAAGATTCAAGCTAGATATTTTTCCAGGAGTTCTAGCATTTAAGAAGGTTATATATGCTAACCACAGTCACTGTTTCAAGAGTACTTCAAAGATACTGACATGTCTGCAAAGTCTCATGCCACACATGCCTGTATGTATCTTAGCAGCAAAGAAGGCTAACAGTGTCCTGGGCTGCATAAAGAGCAGTGACATCAGCAGATCACAGGAGATGATCCTTCCCCTCTACATATGGAGTACTGTGTCCAGTTCTGGGTTCCCCAGTAGAAAAGGAACATGGCCACACTAGAGAGAGTCCAACACAGGGCCACAAAAATGATGAAAGGACTGGAGAAGCTGTGTGGAGAAGCTAAGCGAGCTGGGACTGTTCAGTCTGGAGAAGAGCTGACTCAGGAGAGATCTTATCAGTGTAGATAAATACCTGGGGAAAGAGTACATAGTGGATTGAGCAAGGCTCTTTACAGTGATGCACAGTTACAGGACAAGAAGCCATGGGAACAAACAGGAGCACAAAAAGTTCTGTCTAAGCAGAGATACTGTTCTCAATGTAAGTCTTTTTTTCACCCCAAAAAGGTTGCAGAGGTCAACATAAATTCACACATAAGCTGAGCATTCTGAATTCAGATTTAGAGTGGATGTATTTCTAAGTGACAACACAGATATGCAGTATGTTTTAGCTTTTCATTAGGTCCACAGAAAAGAAAACAGGAATTAAAACCAACGGTGCTGGATTGCCATTCAGTGCCACAACTATAGGACAATTTTTTACGTAACTTTTCTCCCCAAATCATCCAGAAGCAGTTACACTCTGATTCTAGAGTCGTTATAATTATATGATTTTTCTGTCCTTGTGACACACTGTGGAAAGATACTCTTCTTCATTCTGAATAGTCACTGGAAAGATGTTTTTCAGCTGTTTATTTTGATTAATTGGGTTAATTGGCATTAGATCAAATTAGTTCCTGATGTAAGCATGGGCGTCCTTTTATTAGGCAGTTTTGAAAGACTGCAGTTGAGAAGTCCCAGTTTGCAATGTATGGGTTAAAATCATTTCTTTCCTCTGAGGTATTCAGAGTATCTCATTACAATTCAGTGGGAAGATGACCTTTGGTTTAAGGCTAAAAATCTGCTTTACTGTCTGATTGGGTTTTATATAAAGTTCCACATATTTCTAGTTAAACCACAATTTGTAATGCTATGGCAAATTATCATTCAATTAGACTGAACTCTCACTGAAATACCCATACATTAGGAGATATTGGAGATTCATGAAGGAGGCTGCATAGGGTAGGGAGCATGTTCTCTTTATAAACACAGATGGACATTTCATTGCAAATCAATAAAATATAAATGATGTTTGAAACAATTATTTTAATACAGTTAATTTCCAAAATCCCCAGGTAGAAGCATGTGCTTGTCACATAGCCAGGTTCTGTCACCTTTAAGAACACACAGCACTGCCTTGGCAAAGTGTAAGTTTTTGCTTAGTTGCCTCATTAGGAGCACTTAATGAAAGAAGAGTATTCCTGGGCTAAACTTTGCGCGTTTTAGAGGCCTTGGATCACGATCCCTTGAGATAACCATGAATCGTAGAGTTACCTAGATTGGAAAAGACCTTCAAGTTCATCAACCAGACTTACCAATTCTCATCACTGAAAGATTTTCCTTACAGGAACATTCATACATTCCTGAAATACCTCTGGGGTTTGGGATACTTCTGTGCATTGGCCACTTCAATGCCTAATGACCTCTTCTGTAAAGAAATTCTTCCTGATATTCAATTCAAACCTCCATTGGAGGAAACTGAGATTGTTTCCTCATGTCCTATCACTTATCACCCAAGAAAGGAGGCAGACACACTCTGCACGTCAACATCCCTTGAGTGGAGAGCAACAAGGTCTCCTCTCAGCCTCATTTTCTCCAAACTAAATAACTTCATTTCCCTCAATCACACCTCATAAGTCATGTTTTCCATTCCCTTCACCAGTTTTGTTTTTCTTTTCTGCACACACTCAGACAACTCAATATTCCTATGGTAGTGAAGGGCCCAAAACTGAATACAACATTCAAGGTGCAGTCTCACAATTGACGTGTACAAGGAGACAATCACTTTCCCAGTCCTGTTGGCCACACTGTTTCTGATGCAGGCCAGTCTTCCCTGTATCACTACACGGGGTTGTTATGACCCAGGTGCACTTATCTTTGTCGAGAGTTATGAGACAGGCCTTGACCCATTGACCAAGCCTATGCAGATGCCTCTGCAGTTTTCCCACCCTCAAGCAGATCAACAGTTCTGCACACCTTCTTTTGTCTACAAATTTACCAAGTGTACGCTTAGTCCTTCCATCCAAATAACTAATAGAAATATCAAAAGAAACTGGCCTCAAGGCCCTGGGGAACACCACTGGTGACCCATCACCAACTGGATTGCTCTCCATTCAGCAAGACTCTTTGAGCCTGACCATCCAACCAGTTCCTCACCCAGTGAGCCATACTCCTATCCAAGGCACAAGCAGCTAGTTTCTCTAATACTATAGGAATCTGGAAAAAGCCCTATTAAAATCCAGATAAAACAATATTCATAGGCTTTCTGTCATCTACTAAGAAGGTAATCAAGGAGGATATCAAGTTAGAAACAGTGTGCTTCCATGAATCTATGTAGGATGCTTCTGATCTCTTGATTGTCTCATATGTGCCATGTGATGGCATTCAATTTCATAACCTTGGCTCAATACCACAGAATTCAGGTATTCATAGAGATTAACTTTGACTTCAGTGTTTATGTAGTCAATGCTAAAAGCATAGCAATGGCTTTTTTTTTCCTATGAAAATTCACAAGTAAAATATAAATATAACTTGACATCAATAACTAACTTAATCTCATGGTAATTAACCTCAATAATTTCTAATTCATTTCAGTTATTTTGGAGGGATATTTAGTCTGTTTCTCTCTGGATGCTACCACTTCTGCTTTCTTTATTGTTTAATTATATTCCTATGCATGTATGCTGTCCTTGGAGACAATTTTATCTTTATCATTTTAAAAATAAGAGTGTATTTAATAATATTAAACTTTTAGAAACAGCTTGTCAGCTTTAGCTGAATCAAAAGCATTACAGGACACAATAAAATTACGTTATTTGTGTTAAATTCCAGCTTTCAGGTCCATCATTAGAAGACATTATCTGCTTAAAACTAGTTTCTTGTATCAATGAAAGGTTAATAATGTGAGCTAGCTTAGAATTGTATGAAAAGCAGCAAAGAGGGATTAGTTAGGCCATTTTATCTGTCTGATGTGCTATTGACTTCAGTTGATATTCTCTCTGGGATGCATGCAACAAGCTATTTTGTTGAAAATTAGGTCAGGTTCTAAATTTTTACTAGTCTTCCTTGAAGACAATGCATTCCTATCTTCGAGCTGCAATTATTGTTTTCTAAGGAAAGTAAATGCCATTTACCATCGCAAAGGATTTCATTTAAAATAATTCCTTAAATGTCCAGCTCTGAAAATTTTAAGCTTAATTTAATGGAAATCATGGTACTAGGAGTCAATAAGAAGAATGAAGTTCTATTTTCCAACTCTGGAAAATACATCACCAGCAATTTTGAGGAAAAAAAATATAATGCTACAAACCAGTTCTATTTATGAAGGATATTAATAGCAATTATTTTCTTTGGTCTGACAAGGTGGCAATATTTATTGAATGTCTTGAAGTCTTTGCATGTAAGAAATTCCAAGTATCAGTAATGTAATGGTCAGCAAAGTAAACAAACTGTATTTTGTAGCTGTGGGAATCTTTTATTTTGCCTCCTCTCCTCATGAAAACATCCACCCAGATCCTGTGCAAATTTAGTGCACTTTAAATCACTTTACTAGTAAATAGATTGGTGGATTTTCAGTGGAGAAATATCATGCCCAGTTTTCTGTGCAAATTTTAGTACACTTTCAACCATGTTATTTAGACCATAGATTTATAGATTTAAAGAGGATGCTTAGTTTGTAAGAAATAATTATGCTTCATATTGTACTTACAGTATTAACCATCTGAGTCTATAGTTACACTGAACAGAATAAAACAATGCCTTTTATGCTCCTGCACTTTTGCATGTTGTCTTGTAAAGCAACTACGTAGAGATCATTTCTGAACTGTAAGAAATTATTGTTTTAGTAAAAACCAGAAACTAAGTTTTGAAACTTGCCACACAGAATAGTCCAAGCTGGAATAGCATCCATATTTGTAAGTAGCCTGTGACAGTCTCTTTATTCAATTCAATTAAGGCAACAAAGGTTTCAGCTCTCCATCACTCTAGCTGGTCCAGTCAGGACCCTTATTCATCTTCTCATAGTTTTCAGCAGAATTTTTTGTGGGGGGAAAACAAACAAACAAACAAACAAACAAACAAAAAACTGCTGTTGGCATAAATGTAAGGTGAAAACAAAATGAGCATGGGAAGGAACTTAAGGAAATGTGATTTTTATTAATGTTCACAGTGCAGCATCACTACCAATATACCCACGCCCAAAGGACCAGAACTAAATTTTTTACTGGCACTGCTTATGTTTGTTATAATCCTGCTCTGAAAGCTCAGAATAAGATCAGATTCCCTTTAATACAAATGCACAAAAAAAAACCCAAACCGAAACAAAAAACCCTCTATGCTAATGAATTGTTATTTTGCCAGTTATATCTGAATTTGATTATAGATAATCTAAAAAACTTTCTGAGGTTTTTTACCAGCCATAGATGGGGAAAAAACTTAGAATTTATTTTTCTTCAGTCATGATTTGTCAGCTAAAATAAAACATCTATTTACAGGAAGTAGAAATAACATACTATGCAGATGGGATAAACGGAGGATACATTGGAGTACCTAAAAACAACAAATAAATAAATGAACCCAAGCCCTGTGTGATTTATTAAGTGTTAGAGAACTTTACTCCAGACAAGACAAAAAAGTTCTGCTGAGAACTGTCCTGTTTGATTTGGATAGTGTAGCTGCTGTCTTACCTCAAACATACTGTGAGCATAGGGTCCTTGAAATTATGGGTTCAAGCTGATTCTACCAATCAGCTAGCAAGCCCTATTCCCAGAATAAAGGTAACATTAAAGTAAGTACAATTCTCAAATTCTCAAAGTACAGCCTGGTGGCCTCTACTTTAGGAACATACACAACAGAATCTTAGATTAGCAAATTAATAGTAAACATAGTAAATTAAAATGATGATGGAATAAGATGTTTATGGGCATCTATCTAAAGTACTGGGGTATCTTGTATGTTACTACTTTTTCTATTCCAGTTAAAATAGAGAAAAACTCTACAGGCTCTAAACTTGTACACAACAATCCATTTTCCTGTGCATAAAAAAAAACAATTTTGCAGAGTTGGCTTTTTCTGGTAAATTTTCTAAACTCCTTTTTCTCCTTGGCATTATTATTATTAAAGCTTTTTGTTCCTGACAACTGTATTTCTTTAATCATAGCTTTCAGAACATCAACTTTTCAAGAAAAAAAAAAAGTAAAAAGAAGGTTCAGTCTATTTTAAATGTTCACATCTGGATGCACATGTCACACTACAATATGCTGTTTTGAAGCGCATGACATTTTGAGCACAAACATACATATTGTGTTTGTCTGAAAGCTACCCAAACTAACATTCATCCATCCATCTATATACCCTACTTTTTACAGGGCAGGGACTCTCTTACATGTAATTATCCACATGCTATTCTGTATAAATATGACTCCTACAGATTGGTAGTGTCTGGCATGTCACCTGAAAATGGTGCTCAGACTTTGGGAAAAGGTGGGTGGAAAAAGTGAATCTGTTGCTGTGATAATCATTTGTATGAACTTGCTTAGCACTCAGAGGAACACCTACATTTTTGGAAATAATCTTTTCTGCCTAAATCTTTTATTCACATCCCTCAGGAAACATAGGAGACAGCATTTTTTTTGTGAGATTTGAGGAGCAGTGATTGACTGTGATATTTGTAGGGCTCATCCACCCTAGATACCTCTCCAGGGAGGAATCCTATCTTCCTTTCCCCTAGTCAGATTATTTTGAGTTAGAGCTCCTGGGGATTTTTTTTATTTCCATGGAAGGAAGTTTCTATACAAGCAGTCTAAAATTAGGAGAATGTAGTGCTAAAATAATGTCTTGTTGGTGCCTCTTCTTTGAAGTGCTAAGTGTACTTAGATCTTACAGCAAGATATGATACCATCATTTCCAGTTATTACAATATTTGTAGTGCAATTTAGGATAAAACACCATGATTTTAGCAAACACTACATAAATTAATGTATGTAAAGATATGCTTGGCAAACTTACTATTTGTAAACCTCACTACTGGCAAGTGTACTTCTTTGATTTAAGTGGCTTGAAGCACGGCAGTGAACGCATAGGTAACACAAATATTTTCAGTGTCAGGTCATCTGTTCTGGGACATATGTCATGCCTTCAGGAAGAGGCATCAAGTCACACATTAAATAAATTCCTTTAGTCTTTGCTATAAATAAAAATCTTTGCAAAATGCTCATAAATGTCTTTCAAAATTGTTGCCTGTCTCCTTTTCTTATACTAAACATCCATAAGTACACCTTACTAAATTTTTTTCTACTCTAACTTTGTGTTGTTTCTTATATGTCATAGTATCATAGAATCGTATAATCACCAAAGTTGGAAAAGACCTCTAAGATCATCCAGTCCGACCATCCAACTATCACTAATATTTCCTACTAAACCATCTCCCTTGGTACAACATCTAAATGTCTTTTGAGCACCTCCGGGGATGGTGATTCCACCACTTCCCTGAGCAGCCCATTCCAGCACCTGACCAGTCCTTCAGAGAAAAAGTTTATCCTAATGTCTGACCTTTGAGGTTTTCAAATCCAGGTACATGCTGAAGAAATCGCCTGGCTTTTGTAATGATGATGTATGATACAAATGGGCTTCCTTATGACCTTTTGGTAAACTGTAAGCTTTATGTAACTTTTTTTTTTTTTTTTTTTTTTTTTTTGGCATTGCCTATGATTTATGGCACATGGCATAGTATTTTACAAAAAACCAAGACAAACATAAGCTCTTGTCACCATCAAAAGAGAATATATTACCAAACAATTAGAAGATGTGTGACACAGGACTATGTGAAACAGTACATGAAACACTATCATGAGGCAACCTGAAAGTTAGCTAGTTGTGCCACTGTTTTCAAGAACAGGCCCCATAAATTAAATCTTCACAAAGTCAAGGCTGCTCCATTCTGTTTCCTTTCTTATGAAATGAACGGTTTGAAAGGGGACTACTCCTATTCTTACCTTGACATTCAGTGCTTAAAATCCACAGTGTTTAAAATCCACAACAATGACAGATGATTTCTAAGAAGTATTACAGAGATAATGATTCTTCCCACAGTGAGACATCATCATGTTAAACTCTTTAGTGCTACTGTGATAAAGTGAATATAATATCCTCCATAGTCCATGACCTTATCTCTCTTCAGTTTTCTAGTGGTAGGGGAAAAGATGTATTTTTAATAATATATTTTAAATCTGATTTCTAAACATTTTTGTTCTCCATTTCACAGTGTCAGGGAGCTAGCTCCTTCTGTAACATGTCACAGTATATCACTTTTAAGTCAGTAAAAGATTTAAACTGCAAAACTCAAGCCCAGATCTAGCTTTCAAAACAGCTCAGATTCCATGCACAGTTGGAAAAGATCATTAAATGTCTGAGAAAACAAATTCACAGCTGGATTCAGGTTCTCATCCAAACAATCACCTTCTCTTTCCTCATTCACCCAAAGTCAAATGCGTATTTCTCTCCATTACCATCTCTGTAACAGCAGGCTGGACTGAAGTTATTTTCATATTCCATTATGCATACAGTCCACCTAAGTTTACTATGCCTGTAAATCTCATGAAATCACTGGCATTTTCATTCTACAATATAAGTCACTGCAAAATTCTTAAATAATACTGAATCTGTGGCAGATTCCCTTTAACCTTATTCCATTTATAAGAGAAATTTCACAAACTAGAGATTGGAAGCAATTGTGTAAATATGGTTTCCTAGTTTTTTTGCACCATTCTTACGGTATTTGTACCCGCTACTAAGCAGAGCATGTTGTTCTATCATGTTTATGAGTGTGTTTTGGAGTTCCAGTTCTGAGTTATTTTTTGGTTTCTCCACTGACCTGGTTCAGAAAGTCATTTAAACTCTCTGTCTATTGGTTTTATACATGGAATGATTTTCACCATGCTTTTACGCAGTATCCAGTGTAACTTGTTTCCAGGTTATGTTGTAGTCCAAATAATGAATTATTAACTGGTTACATCATTGAAATATTTTCTGCACAGCCTGTGGTACATTTTCATGCAAAACTATTGATGGTATATGTATGGTTATTAGTCGCTTTCTACCAAAATGTTCTGTGACTGAATCTTATCTATTTAAAAAGAAATAATTTGTATATGTGCCTCTTACCATCCACAGTTTTAGGTTTTCTTGTCTTCTGTTTCCATATGAATGTCATTAATACTGAGATGCAGAAGAGATCTAGCAGTAGGAGAGATAGTGTTTTTTTCTGTTCTTATGCACGACTTCCATTAGCAGTAATAGGTGTTATATGTTTGAACTGAGAGAACAGGCATAACCTTATTTGAAGGAAATGACATGAAAAGTTACCTGTGACATGAAAGCGAAGAGATGGAGCATGCCTTATTATGGACTGCATCTCTGATTGTTGCCATGCATACAATAAAAATAGATATTTAAGGGTGGCCAGCAGGGAGAGGGGGGTGATTGTCCCCCTCAACTTGGCTCTTCTGAGGCCCCATATGGAGTGCTGCATCCAGGCCTGGGAGCCCCATTAAAGGAAGGATGAGGAGCTCTTGGAGCGGGTCCAGAGGAGGGCCAC
>PPHD01023770.1:0-12354 GCA_002909625.1 Bambusicola thoracicus
GTCCAAAGGGAGGCTCAGTGAGTGAAAGGGGTGAAAAAAAGCAGGATAGGAAGGCACAAAGCAGAGTGGGATAGCACAAGTCTTACCAAAGGCTTCACTGCTTCATCCTTGCTTTCTTGTTTCAAAATAGCTCTGGGTCTTCTTTGCTTACAGCTAATTTGTAACGCGATTCATTATCACAAATCTGGATCTTAGGGACTCCGCTGAATTCGAACCTTTGTGTGTACTTACGCAGCTGCAGCACCCCAGGTACTCGGTCACTTTTTGGAGACGATTTTGCCAGCAAAGCTGATGTCAGGCCTCTGCGTAGTTAAAAAACCAAATTGAAGCAGCCCATTGTGAGGAATCTGAGAAAGTGCTGTCGGCAGCCAGGTTCTCAGTGAATGCTGGCCCTTGCCCAATGATCAAATGGGTGATTTACTATGTGCTTTTCCCCATTGCTATGCAGCGGGCCAGAACTGTTGTGTGGATTTTTTTTTTTTAGACCTCTTTTATTGGATTTGTGAGCTCTCTTTGTGGTTTGCCAAATGACCAGCATTAAAAATGACATTCTTTGGCTGTAGGTCTAAAGGTTGCGATAGCAAATCAGAATTTCAGCGTCGGAAATTGGGCCTCATAAGAAGCAGACATAAATCAAGGCAGAGCTGATTAAATGCACTCTTTTGCGAAGCGTTGTCGTGGGGCTGAACGTGTCCGCTTCTCCACTGAAGTTCCTGAGGGGTCAGAAAGCGTTGGCAGCAGAGGAGGAAAGCATGTAGTCAGGGATAGCAACCGAGTGCCGTTTGTCACTCCTGGGGGGAAACGGTGCAGTGAAGACCATGGGCACTGCAGTGTGGAGAACACCAATGGTCCTCCTCAGCTTCCAGCAATGCAGTCCCCGTGCGGGACAGCAGTGGTGGAGAGCTGGAGGCACAGATCTCGCCCACTGGCATCGCCCGGCTTGGATGTGACCTGCTGAGGTGGCTTCAGCCCCACTTCTGTCTGCAGGCTGTTCAGAACGGGCTCGGCGTAGCAGGGCTGGCTTCTCTGCAGCAGGCATTTCAACTGCAGCAAGGCTAAACCCAGCATTTACCACCACTTTGGAGACAAAATGCATATCAGCCACTCTTCATCTCCATTTCCTCATTGCTTTTAGTTAGCACTCTTCAGGCATTGGAAATCGTGAGTGCACTCCATTCCAGCCTACTCTTTCCAGCTGGACGATGAGAATCAAATCATTTCCTTCATCCTCTCGTAGCTGTGAGACCTGCTTAAGAGAAACATCAGGTATCTATTTATGAAAACAGTGTAGAAGCAGCAAAATGCAATTTAAAACGTTGGCAATAAGATGCTGCCTTGAAGACGTTCTGAAAGCTTCACCAGGACAGCCCTGGTTCCTGGAGCACCTAGAGATGCATCAGCCCCGCTCTCGGTACGTGTTAAAACAATATTATGCTAGCGCATACCTACACCAGCGATGGTGCTTTTAATGAATATGCACTGTGCTGAACATAACATCTAGATGAATCCCCCGGGGACATTTTCTTTTTTGACTGTTCCAAAATCCTGTTCAAGCGGATTTGAGTTAGTCATCCAACATCTGCTTGCTCTTCCTTCCTAACAGTATTCATTCAGAGGTATATACTTCCAGAGGTAACCTTTGCCAGTGCTTCCCTAAATACTCAGAGATATGCAAGGAGCACAGGAGAGTGCATCTCAAAAAAAACGTAGTAGGATGCAGTGACAGCAGAGTGCAGCTGCCACCTGCAGATTGATGCTTGCACGGGGATCCTGTCCTCTGGGCTGTGCCTGAACGATTCTCTGTGAACCCTAAGAAATTGGTTCACTGATTTTTTTTTTTTTTAATTATTATTATTTTTTTTTTTAGTCAGTCATTTTTTAATCTCATCTATTTTTTGCAGCAGTAGAACGTACCTTTGGTAGTCCTGCTTTTTTGGGTATCTCATTTTCCTCTTCAAGTTCTAGAGAGGAGAATGGGTGCAATATCTTTCCCTCCATCCTTCCTTTTCTCATTTCTCCTTCTGAGGAGCAGGACTACACATGGATGTGAACAGATTTCCCTAAACCTTCTGGTAATTAAACAGTGATTTTTTTCATTCCTTTCAGAAAAGCAGAGTTGAGGGCAATGCTTTCCTTCTTGACACTACATCCTTGCTATTTTCTCAGTAAATATTACTTCAGTTAAATAGATTATTTCTTCCTTTTATGAAATCAGTTAATGCACACCTGTATAATTGTATGTTAAAGTGTGTTCAGCTGCACAATCATATTTGAAGTTTGAGATCGGCTCTATTTGATTCAGTTTATCCAGGTTATTTTGCCACTATTTGCTCAAACAGTCATGCTCATATTTTTGGCCCTTTCAATTCTGGTAAACAACACAACCTGGAAAAGCTGAGGTATAGGGTTAAAGCTGGAAGCCTAAGTAATACATGAGTGGAATGTCAGTATTTTGGAAGCTAATGTAACAAATGGAAACATGATCCGCTTCCAAGAAAGCGCTGTCTCTGATTAAGGGTGCAAATTATCCTTCACATTAACCTCACTAGCACTGCAATTTAGGGAACACTAATCAAGATGTTTTGAACTAGAACACAGGATGTAAACAGAGTTACTGAAGTACTTCATGGAAAAGTAGGACACCTGGTGCCAAGAACTGGAGGTGAATATTATTACTATTATTTCCTTCACTAGTTCAAAAATACTGTAATGAAAAACCCCACTGCACTGATCTTGTTTTATTTTTTATTTATATATTATTTTAATAGAAATGATCCTCTGTTTTAAGTGCATGTGCTTTATGGACTTACTGGATCTGATACTGTAGAGACATATACACAAGGAAGAAAGACAAGGAGGCCAGGTGGCTTATCAGCTACTGTAGCATTCACTTTGCAGCTGCCTAAAAGCAAAGTCAGCAACTTTGAGGTTACGTGGGAAGCCACATTTTGGGAGTAATTGTGAGATGGCAATGGCAGCAGCCCAGATAATACTGGTGTTGCATAAAAGGCAAATACAGTAATTTTTTTTTGCCTCATCTATACCATCAATTGTGAGCTTCAATTGTAGGTGTGTTACAGTTCATAAAAGTACTTATTAGAAGTGCTAACGTTATGCTGTTGCATAGCTTGATGAATGTGGTTTCCTTACCCAAGTATTATGAATGCTTCTTATATTTCAGACTAGTTGCTAAAAGCTAGAAGTTCAGCTAATATCTTTTAAGGCACAACAAAAGGTTATTGTGCAAGACAAATCTTTTGAAAGATGTCAGATGACTTCATGTGTTGGGGACTTAGCTGTTAAACGCTAAGAAAATGCACTGATTTGAACAAAAGCTGTAAATAGTGATACGCTCTTACGAGGTATCCTTTCTGCCCGTCCTGTACTTTTCTTTTTTTTCCTTTGCATCAAGATACCTAACAAATTTTCTCTATTGACGTGTATACTGATGGGTTTTTTTGGTTGTTTTTAATTTCTCAGGAACTCCTATGAACACTGAATTTTACATTTCTCCATATCAAATTTTGGAAGCAGAGCTCAATCCTGGTAAAGCTATAAAACCAGAAATAATCATATAATGAGACAACTTTTTCATCATTACCCTTTTCATGAAATAAAAATCGTTAATGAAACTCAAAAATAAGTAACAAATGTTACTATGTCCCCAATCTATGTTGAAAGTTTCCTAGTGGAAAATCAAGGATGTTGTTTGTTTTGCTGTTATTTCCCATTAAGTGAAACAGAAAGATTTATGTGATGCTGCTCAGCAGTTGCAATGTTCATATGCAAACTGTTTTCCCATTTCTTGCCTGTTGATGCAAGTTGAAGCGAGAGTGGTATCCAACAGAACAACTACCTAGCAAGCATGAAACAGCAACTCGTGGTGGGTTCGTCTATTCCGTGGCATAGCCCAGCTACTGCTGAAACCACCAATGGGCAGCTTTGGCCACTTAGTGTGCACAGTCTGCACTTCTTCTTTCTGCCCAGCTCCTGTCAGTTGAATCTCAGCTTTCCTTACCAATGAGTGTTTTGTATGCATAGGATTAATCTATGCTGAAATGGGGAAAATAACAACAGTTTCCTTTTTCTCCCAGGTTCTCCGGTGTGTGGAACAAAAGCAGTTGTAACTGTTGAAGGCACAGATACGCTCCACAAACTTCCTCTTTCTCCACTGCTTGTAGACTCTCAAGCTGGAGAAGATGGGTGAGGCTCTGAGTGCTTCTGAATATGGCAATTGATTTACAAATTGCTGGTGTGGACCCCAGCAAAACTTGTGTTTATGCTCTGCTAATAGAATGGATACACAGCTTGCCGAGGAAGCTCTATGCTGTTGATGTCCTTATCCCCTATAAGCTATAACTTGCATAACCTGTGGCTTTTACTGTTTTTCCAAATGAACTTCGAAATTATTATGTTGCTATTTAACTGTCAACTGCACAGAGTTATGGGTTTATTCATAGATTTGAAGCCAGAAGAAGCCATTGGGATATTACTTAGCATCCTACTATTCAACAAGCAGTACAGTTCTAGAATAAATGAAGCATGTTAAGGTGTATTATACCTAAATCATGTTAAGGTGTATTATACCTAAATCATACAAAGTAGTTTGTCATCCCGCCATAGACACTGACACCTTACCTCTTGTTACTTTAGTATGAGCCAGGAGGGAAAGTCTGAAGTCAGTCTCCAAAATAAGTCACTACAAACTGATTGAGAGCAAATCTTGTGCCCTGTTTCTCAGTTTCCCCCTCACGTTTCCTTTCTGACAGTGTTTACATTAAACTTGTTTTAATATACAAGGGTTGTAGTTGCACTTAGAATGCAAAACTTTTCTTGAAGTAGAAATGTACAGGTCATAGCAAACCACTAGAGACATGATAATGGCCTTGCCCTAAGAGACTTTGTTTTATATATTAAAATATTTTTTTCTCTTCTTTCCAGCAACCCTACTTTTTTGCCACTGACTAATGAACTCAGCATGGATTTGTCAGCTTATTTTTTGTTGAAGTTTCATCAGCCTATTCCTCTGTCCTTATCCAATATTGAAAAGATACAGGTGCTCACAGGCATGTTAAGATTGTTTTTAAGACTAAGTAATTTGTGACCACTCATTACTTGCTTGCTTTTTATTTCCACATGGTAATGCAGTACAAGTTTAAAACTGGATTCTAGGGTAGAAAATCTTCTGTATTATCAACCTATACGTCAATTCTTAGAAGCCAAGGCAAAGTTGTTAAACACTATCTAAAATATCTTGAAGTTGTTGATTACCATCAGCAAAAGAGGAAAGAAGGAAGGCTAATGTTTTTAAGTCTGTGTACTTTCTTTAGTTTGTAAAAACTAGCTTTCATGTACAATCTAATCTAAAAGCTAATAAAAAACATCATCTGGTTTCAGGAATTCAGATTACTGCCTTGAAACTAGCTCCTTTGTATGAGCTGATTATTCAGTCTACCCTTAAAGAAAAATATAGTGAAGATTTGTCTGTGCACAAATCCTGTTTCTTTGTGGTGAGTATACTGCGTGTTTGACAGATGATGTCCTTGTGCAGTAAGTATACAGAAATATATTTCTGCCTTAGCAAACAACACAGGCTTCCCAGAACCCCAACAGTATTTAAATATTCTTTAGGAAATAGTTAAAACTACTTAAGAAATAATAGATTCTTTGCACTAAGCAAACTTCTCATCTGTGTTAATGAGACTGTATTCATGGCTGCTGAAGTCATACTAATTTGTCTTTGTGCAATCCAAATATTTACTCTTAAATATTGTTCAAAACTTTATCATTAATGTTTTAAAAAGAAGGAAACTTACTGTTTGGTGTGAGGAGCATGTCTAAGACTGGTACTTAGTAGGGATAAACATGCAGCACAACTCTGTAACAAAAATAGGTTTCTTGATTGAATAACACTGAAAATATTGATTCCCTTTGGAGGGACTGGAAGGAAGAAAAGTGTAAAGCATTACAGCTGTGATGTTGGTTACTATTTAGAGCCATGGCCATTTAACTGCAGATGGCTTCCTTTTTAAGAACTCTCTTATAAGAAAAATATTTCATTTAGGCTGTTTTAGAATAGAAAATGGTGGCTAAGATTCTTTGTTTCAAAATCTGTGTACACAGTAACTACAAGACAAACTTCAAAGATCTTCTTGCTTGGAAACACTATTTTTTGCAATTCATGTTAACAAGAAAATATTTCTTTCTATTCTATTATCAGCATCACCAAGCTCACTGCCTATGTTTTTGGACTTCAGGGTAGTGTTACAGAAGATAGTAATAGCGAACTTACACCACATTAAAATAAAGTAGTGAAGTTCTCATCTATAAGACCTGTATGACAGAAAGCTTTCATTTCCATTAGGGACACATGAAAGGTTCTAACTATTCAGCAGTTCTCCAAAATACTAGTACTTTGATTGTTTTGTTTCTGAGCTTTAAGATTTTATTTAGTAATTCATTTCTAGAAATAGAGTTCTAACCCTGAGAAAAATGTAATGAAATCCTTCTATTCCACAGACATACATAGAAAAGCTCTTCTATTTTCTTATCCAGCTCTTCGTAATATAGACCTTGCTAATTAACAGACCAGCCATGTTCTTAAAGTGACAGCTCCCCAGTTGGTATCCTGAAGTAGGCAACATAATATTCCACTTCTAATTTTGTCCTAAAATCACTGCCAGCACTATTTTGCTCCTGGGAGCAAAAATTTTGGTTGCTAAACATTTCTATAGTCTATAGAGTGGCTAAAAAGAATTGGACTTGAACTCCTGAGTACTTGACTTGTAGCCTTGGATATATTACTCTAATATGCTTTTGCGAAAGGATCTCATTTAGCTTACGTCAATAGATTATACCTCTACTGAAATGCAGAGATACATGATGAACTTGCTAGAAGCGTGCCTTCCAAAACTACCTTTGCTGTCAGATCATGCAATTGCTTGACAATGTTGGGCCTTAATTTCTTTGTTTTCTTATTTTCAGTGTTTCAAATGTCACCATGTTGTTGTTCAGTCTCTTCCAGATTGCCCAAAGCACTGTTATTTCATAAACAAGGGCCCTGAAAAATCAAATTTAGCAGGAGCCTTGGTGAGTAAAATCCCATTTACCCATCCAAAGTGTGTGCCTGCTGTAATAGAGATTCTTCGACATCAAGTGGCATATAACAGTCTTATTAGCAGCTGTGTCTCTGACAAGTATATAAAGGAAGGTAAGTTGTGTGGTTGGAAGTAATGACAGAATATGAGAGAAACTAGCTTCTAAACTGGTTGTCGACAGATTTACTACTCCCTTGCCCAAGCTGTCATTACTTGCAGAGTATTTTATATTATCGAAAATCCTTAATTCTACTAATGTACTCTGAATATTAAAAGCAACTAGATTTTTTAAAAATCTAGAAGGATAAAATATGTTGCTACTGTAATGAGTAATTCAATTCTATTGCACCAGTATTTGTAAAATTCTGACATGTAATTCTGCCAAGAGTCCAGGCTTAATGAGGTAATACCACTAAATGGTAATTTTGTTTTTAGATGATTCAGAACTGCTTTACTTTGAAGTGACACCATACAAGAACACCAGCATTTCTGTCTTCTTCATTCATCCTATGAGAGAGAATTTAGGTTGTGGTATGTGTGGAATAATTTGTATTATCCTTTTTATTCGGCTGACAAGGAGCTTGGTTTTATCAAAACTTCTGCACTGTGCTTCTCAGTTACAGATTCTGTGGGCTGCCCTTGATGGTGTGCTCCTTTGTGTTTTTCAAGGGGTTGCACTTGTTTGTAGTTGTATTAAGTGTTCAGTATTCAGGATAAAATGGAAAGTAAATTCAAATGTTCAGGTCCTTATTCTGTCTTGATCTACAGTTAGTTAATACATTTTAACATTTATTACTGATCATTAGTATATTAGGAAAAAACAAGTCTCAAGCAAGAGCATTGCTGCAGGCCCCCTACCCAATGGTTTCAGTATTAACTCTCTTGATATATCAAAATCAGAATAAGATCATTTTTAGTAAAAATAAATAAAACTTATTTTGAAATACGTATATTCTGTCCTTGCTTAGTGACTATTGATGTTCTAACCTCCAGAGAAGTCCAATGTAGCCTTCGTTTACATCCTCAAGATCCAACTCTAAGTTCTAGTGATGGCTTTATATCAAGAGCTCTGAAACGGTAAGTAGTTTTATTTCTTAAAAAGTGAATGTTATACGTCCATTTAATGGACATAACCAAGCCCATGCAAATATCACGCACGTTAACAGTACCATAGACTCAGCTGATCAGAAAAATTCCCTTTAAGCGTGAGTTTTAAGAGTGAGGATGAGTTACTTCAGTGTTTTAACCATTTCTTGTACAAATTTAAAAAAATCAATAATGCTGAAAAGTGCTTCTTTCTAGTAGAAAATTTGTGTGTGGTGTAATGGACAGAATAGCATGAAAAGGACTTTTTCCACATCTACCTAATATCAAACAGTGCTGCTTTTTTCAAAACTTAAGTCTACACACCATCTCTGGCTTGTTTCCTAAAGCTAAAATACCAAGGAAGGCCAGTAGATTTGGTGTATGAACACATGCAACACAAAGGACTAAGAGCACTAATTCATTTTGCATAGGCTAGCACACAACTAGTAAACATTTAATGACAGCAAGATTAATGCAGCCTTGATTTTGGATTTGTTTAGTTAGTCTGCCCTGTCATAAGACACTAGATACTATTCTTAGAACTACATACTGATACCATGGGTAAAAAAACACAAAGACCTGCTAGTAGAGAGACTGGTTTAGAGAAGAAAGGCTCTGTACCCATCTCATACAAAACATGAAAGTTACAATTAAAAAAACTCACTGAAAATGAATATATGTCAAAAACTTCAGGTTTTCATTTTAAACACCTTTTTTTGACCTCAACCTCCCACTTTTTTTTTTTTTTTTTTTTAATCAAAACCTCCTTGCACTGGTAAACATGAAAGATTAATCTCTTGAATTTGTTGTGTCAGCATAGGTTGCCAGTGTAGCACATGTAGGTATATTGTAGTTACAATGTAATGCCTATTAGGTTGTACAATGCAAAAAGCAGCTTCTTTCACAAAGCATATGGTTTAGGTGTCAGCCACAGTTTAAAAAAAAAGATGTACTAATTTGAAGAATGGATGAAGTCTGTAGTAATGATTAATGTTTCATTTCCTCCTTTAGCTGCATGTCAGTCCCAGTTGTCATGAGAGCTATTTTCCGGAACGCTGCCAAAGTGGAAGCCAATAGTGAAACACAAGGCACAGAAGTAGACAATAAACAAAAACCTGAACTGCCGTCTGAGCAAATTATTGATTCTAATAGACTTGAAGAAAGCCTTTCTGTAGCTGGACAGCAAGATCTGGTTAAGACAAATAAGGAAAGTGTTCCAGGCAGCCCAGAACAAAGACTCTCTACAGCCAAACTGGAAACTTTGGGTGATGAGATGGAAAAAAGTAACCCTACAGTCAACACAGAAACTTTGTCCAGAGTGGAAGAAAGTAATTCCACAGCTAGTACAGAAGCTGTAAGGAAAGATAAGTGAAACACATCACATAATCTATTGTTTAATAATCAAGCAAGAAAGGAATACATTCCTAAGCGTAGCTTGCTTTTGCAATAGTAGTTGGAGAGAACTTGGCAAGATTGCTGTCTACTTAATATCTGAATGGAGTTTCCTGTTTATGCACTTCTAACTACATCAAAATAATGCTCTTCAACTTGCGCTTTTTCTTTGGTAACCACTATTTTGTTTCATCATATTCTTCTATAGGATAGAAAAAAAATCAGTTTGATTTATGTGATGCAGGTTGTAACGTAATACATGTACTATAAACAACAAAAAGTATTTATCAATGTCAGTATTATGCTAAATAAATTGAGAAAAAGCTGTTTGAACAATTCAGTCATATATAATATATGCAAATAGCCTTATTCAATTCCACTATTTCAGTAACAATTTCAGTATGAGATTTTTAATTGCACAGTTCAATTTTTTTTTTCCTCTAATGCGGAAAGTGGTAATGAATAGCAACCAAACTTAAAGTAGAACAACTGCATGGCAGGATAATAGTTTTATTTAAAAACTTATATTATTTTTTCCAGAGAATCAGTTTTTAATTCTTGCTTCTTGGTTTTGGCTTCAAAGTATAAAACTACTCTGACTTTCTTCTTTTTTTGTTTAGTTCTAGTTAAGTCAGTTGTTCAAAACTTAAGTTTTCTCTGTCTAGACATACTTTGTCTGAGACAGGGAAGAAATAATAAAGTACAAGAACTTGACTTAGTGATTAATTAGTATAAAAGGAGAGATAGGAAATCTTGTGATTATCTAACCAGAGGAATTTGCAGCTATAGTTTAGGCATGTGTATGGGAACCATTAGGTCATGGTGAAGGGGTGTAGCCAGCCCTGGGAGCACAGGTGAAAGCAATTTGCCTGGGTGACTGGAAGGGGGTCTATCCCTGGGTCCACCCCTACCTAATTTTATTTAAGGGATGGCAGCCCCAAGGGAAGCATCACTACCTAGACAGACATCACTCTTTGGGATGCTTGGTGAACTCTGATCCTCAGAAAAGGGTAAGGGATTCCTTCTTTATTACTGCTACCTTTCTTGGGTGATCTAAAACTGGTTTAAAGCAACTCTATCTACTGCCTCCTATCCTTACAGCAAATAAAAGGAAAATAAATTAAATATGGAATGTTAGAACAGAAATACAAAGTTGTTAGATGCACGTTTGGCTAACCAGGTTTTCAAGAGATGGTGAATAAACCTGGCTTCCTTATAGAGTTTGAGAAATGCACTGTAAACAAGAGTGAGTTCAAGATTAAGGGACTAGCAAATAACTACAAAAATAACACAAGGGCATTCATTGGACTAGCAATGCGTGATGTGGTCTAAAAGGGTAAGACCAGTCAGTTTTCTGTTAGAACAGCAAAGCAATGCAAGTTTGGCATTTGAGAAGAGTGCTGTGCTTCTAGCAAAAGTGAAATTAGTATCCCTGTATGAAGAAGGGAAAAAAACAACTGTGAAAGTGAACTACACAGTGATTATAAAAGATAAGAGGAAAAAATCTGGCAAAATATGAAAAAAAAATATTTTTTTAATATAGTGACTAACAAAACTCCTGGCACTCTGAAAATCAGCAGAGCCTGTTCTGTTTTGTATGGTTAGCATGTACTCAAAAGCAGACCATTTTGCAAGACTAGCTTGTCTGCAGCAATGGACAGTGTTTTGTTTTTTCGTATAGTAGAAGATGTTGCTTGAGGGACCTGCTCTGTTTCCAAAAAGATACCAACAGATAGAGTGAGGTGAAAGGACAGATTTAGACATAGACAAGAGACATGACAGTGAATCATGGCAGAGCTTTAAAAATCATCTCCGTTTTCTGTAGAAGATACGTTTCTGATTGAAACCAGGGATTTTTTTGGCCAGGAAACAAAGCATGGTAAGACTTATAACCTCTGCTGGGAAGCATCAGATTAGACTTCCCTAAAGTGAAGTGATTCATCAGCCTGGACCCAAAAAGTGAGAATCCAATCCAGCTGAAGTAACTTGAAATAGCACAAGACAGAAGAACTAACGTTCCAGTTGCTGGATGTGATGGAGCATGTCCAGTGATAAGCCCAGTTGTTCTACCAACCAAACAGTTTGCTTTTTAACCCAAGCAAGAGTTGACTTGTCAGGATCTGTAAAGAGTTTCTCCCTGTTGCAGTCAGACTGCAAGGAACCATCTTCACCATTATTTCTACAACAATTTTCATCAGAGCTGCCAACATGTCCATATTTTTCAGCCTTAACTTCACTGCAGTCTGTTCCAGCTGGAGCTATATGACTAATGTCCATGTCCTGAATGGAATCTAAAATGTCTCCAACATTTGGCTGTAGTTGAACAGAATTCAGACACTTAAGTATGTCTTCTTCGTGCTTCCCAATGACCTCTAGAAGGTTATTTATCTTTCTTAAAGCAGAATCATGTCCATTAAGATGACACCAGGATAAGAGAGCACTGAAAAGGGAAGAAGAAAATAAAGTCAACGCATGTAGTCACACAGATTTCCAGCTGCTGAAGGGAGAGAGCAGTGTGTGATAAGAAAGCTGCACTATACAAAAACTTATGAACATCTAATTTCCATTTCCTGAGAAAATCGTGTAGATGAAATTAATTTCCTTGAGGGGGAAGTGTTCATCTGCCTGAGAGTAGGAAGGTCCTACAGAAGGATCTGGACAGGTTGAATCAAGGGGCTGAGGCCAATTGTAAGACAACAAGACCAAGTGCCAGATCATACACTTTGGTCACAACAACCCCATGCAATATTATAGGCTTGGTGCAGAGTGGCTGGAAGGC
>PPHD01023771.1:0-12354 GCA_002909625.1 Bambusicola thoracicus
TTAGATGAAGGGGGTTTTGTCACTTCAACATATACTCTACAAGATAAATTGTTTCAGATCATTACATTGCAAAAAAATAATTCTCGAATAATATGTATTACTTTGGCCATATGAACCATCTCTTGTGTAAGGTTTGGCATCCCAACATGAGACTCCTTTAGAACACTTTTCTCTTTAAACTAAACATTAAAGTAAAGCACCAATGGAAAACTTCAACAACATAACAAGGCTCAAAAACAAAAATAATGGAACTATCAAGTTTATTCAATTTTACTGCTGAATATATATATTTTCCCCACTATTTAATAGATGCCAAAGAAGTCTTTTTATCTTTCTAAAGATTAATGAGAAGAGACTCAAGCGATAATTATCTCTTCTCTGATCCTCCACCAATTAAAAATAAACTTCTGGTTAAAAGCTTCCTTAAAAAAAAAAAGGTGCATGAAGTCCAAGTTAGTTCCAAATAACATCCATTGACAAGTAACAGGAATTTAAATCAGACCTTTATCTGAAATGCACTGAATACTGCTTCCTGCAGGAAGAACCCCACTATGTATACAGTTGGCACTGCTATAGTCTATTATCAGAGAGTTTCCTCAATGACCAGTTAACTGCAATTGCTGTTTAATGATCTGTTAACGCTCTAGTGAACTTTGCTAAAAATAAGACTGCTTGAGAGCAGTTTTCTGGAACTTTCCCAAGAAGCACATATAAGATTACTGTAATGAACTGTTTATGAGGCTATGTCTTAAATCCATTCAGAAATTAAAACCATATCAAGAGCTCTTGGGGAAAAAAAAATGTTGTCACAACATACCTTCATCAGAAATAGCAAATTATTTGAAATCAAAACACTTACTGGCACTGTGCTGAGTTTTACATAATTCTGCCAAGAGCTTAAAAAATTAGGTGGGTTTCCACTAAGAGATTACTTCACATCTAAACAGGTTATAGAAGTCTACAAAGCCTTATAAGTTGCCAAAATTCCCAGTCTTGTTGGCTCTAGAAAGGACTCCTCACACACCTATCAGGGCTGTTCCAGAAGTAATGCCTCCTATTTTACTTTGTTAACCCACAACACCAGAGGTGGATGTTGGTGGTATGGCAGTAAAAGCTCAATCTTTCCACCAATATTCCATTACATTTTGTTGCTGTGTGATAGGCAGCAGCAGAGGGGAGCTCTGACAAAATGGCACCTGAAGCAAAGGTGTGAAATTGAATTCCTCCATGCAAACAAACAAAAAAGGCATCCACTGACATCCTTCAATACTTGCTGAATGTTTATGGAGACCAAACAGCAGGTCCAGGCACAGTGAGGTGGCAAGTATTGTGTTCCAGCAGTAGTAACAGTGGGTCACCTCTGCTGGTGCAAGTTTTGACAAGCATGGCATTCAGACTCTTATTCATTGCTGATGAAAGCGCACAGCTAATGGTGATGACTATGCTGGAAAACAGTGTTTTGTAGTTGAGAACTTTCTACATAAAATAGTGTGATTGTACTTCTTGCTTCTGTTGTAATTTCCATGGAAATAAATAGGAGGCACTACTTTCAGAGCAAACAACATACTATTCCAAACTTGAGTAGCATCAGTGATTGATACCTCAGATTCCATGAAGGGGACACAAGTAGCATGCTGTGTAAAATATACTATTGTTCAAAGCAGTACATTCACTCTTATATAAATGTCCATAGCCTCCCTCCTGACTTCCACAGCAGCCTCACCTTCAAGGAGGAATTGCCTTCAAGTGAGACTACTTGTTCATTTCTAGTAATAGATATGGAATATAGAATTAATTAGACCCTCTATTTTCTCCCACTTCAGCTACATCTCTCTCTCTGCTCTGTGCTCACTGGTTGTCACAGACATAAAGCATCACCATTCCCAGCATTTCCCATACCCCTAGAAGCACTGGTTTTCTTCCTCACAATGATGATTTTAAGAGTTGGCAACTACCAGGCATACTTTCTCACCCAAAAACCATACTCCCCACCACCTGAGATCCCTAAAGTACATCAATTAGCTTCATGACAGAGTTTTATCACAACTTCCTTAGTTTGTTCTCTTGTAGAATTGAAAGCACAAGTAACTTGCTAGGCCACCTGAAGAAGTTCTTTACTTTGGGCAGGTGAGAAACAGCTGTATCCAATGACTTTAATGAATTGTAAATAGCTGTTTTAGTAAAAACCTGGCAAATAGCTGAGGTTTGAGTAGTGGGATAGGATTTATTCCCCACTTCTATCACTGTTTTAGACATAGACTTCTTGTGTTGCTGCAAAGGAATTTTTGGTACGGCCTTAAATAAAACAATTACTTGTTTACCTAGAGCTCATTTTAAGCCAAAAATCAAAAGTTAAACTAAAATGGATTAACATACCTGCAGCGTTTGCCAGAAACTGAATGTCAGGGACAAGATTCACATTTGAGTCACCAATGAGGCATTGATTTAAAAGCCCATCTGTGATCCTGGAAAAACTCAGCTAAACTTTCTGATGATCCAGACATAAATTTTCTTTACTGTCAAGCATCAATCAGTTCCATTAACAAACCACATTGTATAACAAAGAAAAAAAACAACCTAGTAGATAACCAGGGTATTAATCAATGTGTATTTTCCCCATGCACCATTATCTTGTACAGAAATTCAGTCATTTTACAGTCCTTTCTTGGGGAAGTGATTGCTGAAGCTACGTAGTTGTTTCTCTTTTCCTACAACAATGGTTTCTGTTCTCAATAAACACACACTGCTTTGCCCTACCCATTCCACCATACTTCTTTAATTAGACAAGTAGCACCAACAAGTCTCTCTGCTACTAAATAACTTCAGCTTTGCTCATTTCAGATCTTAGCAAAACTACATACAACACTTAAAAATTACCACTAACCTGTAAGTTATTAACCTGCCTCCACTCCTCAGCTAACAAAAACCTCTCAGCTAAAGTTATTCATGCAAGCCCCTTATAAGGACAAACAGCAGATATAATTGCCTTTGACTGGTTTCCAGATCATCCAAGAAAGTTATCCATCATAGTCCAGTAACAAAGAGAGTATAACTTACCTGATTCTGAAGATCAAGGTTTGTTAGAAACTCCTAAAGAAGGCACTCTTCAAGTAGAAATGGTTCCCTTTTGTCTGCCAGCCCTTAAATGAGGTTAGGGAGGGATGGACCCAGAGTCCAGCTTTTCCAGTCACACAGGTGAATTGCTTCCACCTGTGCTCCCAGTGCTGGTCATGCCCTTCACCAGGTGTTCAATCACTGTTTCAGGCTGTGACTTAATGGCCCCCAGGCACCCTCCAAATAGTTTCATTTTTCAGCGCACATAAGTGAATGCTATGTTGGTCAGGACAATCACTTATTTCCATCAGGAGTTTCAAGACTGTGCACGTCTCTGGTTTATTTATTGCTTCTCTTTGGAAGACAGCACATTTCCCATCTTTGGAATTCTCATTTTCCCTGGAATGCTTGGAGTTGGTTTTGCTTTAACTTACAGACATAGCTGCTAGTCTTTCACACCAAATATGTATATGGGCAAATATTAAAGTATATAACAAGTTGTATGAGTATTTTGAAACACATTTTATTCTTGTGAAATTTCCCCACCTGAGGGTGTAATTATTCAGTGACTGATAGGTCACCAAGTCCTCCAATCAGTACATATTATGTCAGAAGATGTCTCAACTGGTGCAATTGAAATATAAAAGTGCATACGTGCGATTATGGGAGTGGAGAAGGAAGAGGAAAGGTATTAAGCTTTTGGGAAAGAAAAAAGATACAGAAGACCTCGTCTCCAGGTACTCAGCAGTTTAAAAAAAAATAAAAATCAGAGATGAAAAAGACTAGTAGAATAGAGTTTTGGCATTAGGGAATACTATCTGCAGCAGGGTCAGCTCTGAATGTGAGTAGCACACGGGAATGACAAATCTGAAGGGGAAGGAATTATTTTTAACTGAAGTGTCTGTGATAATAAGTTGAGGGGATATTGAAGGTTCTGCTCTTAACAAAGGCCAGAGCCTGACTGCCACAGCTGTTGCAAATAATAGGCTAAAATCATGCCACGAGAAAAAACACTCTAATTCCAGAAAAATTATGTCAGAACTTCAGAAGTCACAACAAGACAGGGAGGCAGGAAAACAGTGGCTGTGTATGTCCTGTTGTTGTGTATTTAACTCACAAGGGGAAATGCAGGATGTAGTGAATGAGCCTTTATCCGGTCACAGAGCACAGCATTTGCCTCTGGCTGCACAGTGTAGGCACACCATATACCCTGAAGTATGACATCTATATTTCCTGCAGAAGCCCTGCAAGGGGATTACATTCACAGCACTACTTTCTTTCCCTGCCGGGAGTTGTAGTCAGTCACTTGCCTGGATGAAACATAGAGTGAGTCTATGCTGCACCTAAGCCCAGTCCCATTTTCTGAGCCTGGCATACTTACATAGCTTACAGAGCACCCTGGGGCAGACTGGGAGGCTGTTGCTTCCTTTGTCTAGGGACCTTTTGTTCCTGTATGTTTTGTTCTCTGCAGCTGCTGCCCTACCAGCCACCAGGAGGTCACATCCCTGCACTGACCAAGGCCCCAAGCCCACACACTCAGGGGTACATGCACACGATACACCCAGCTCCAGAAGGACAACAGGAACTCTGGTAGCATGTGCTGCCCCACCAGTTCTTCTCTGTCCCTAGGGAAAGCTAGCAGCTGTCAGATAGGAAATGCTGATTGGAAAATGAATGATTCACCTGCCAAAGCCAAGCAGCCAGCTGTGCTGTCCAGTGGCCTCTCTCCTCTGCCAATACTCTCAAAATGAGCATAAAACTAAGTGGGAGGATCTCTGGTCTTGTTGGCATTATAGTGAGGAAAATCTTCAACCACCTTTGAAAATCCAGAATGTTCAATGAACGATTATAGCGTAGGGTCAGGAGTTACTGTAGGAAGTACAATTATTGCATAGGAGAGCAATCTTATACAAAGCCTGTCAACCTCAAGTCATTTTCAGCTTTTCTTGAATACTTCTTTCCTTATTTCTTCAGGACTCACTACTGCGAAGAGGAGAGGAGAGGAGAGGAGAGGAGAGAAACTGCAGCAAGGACTAGAACTTCTGCATGAAAGCAACTTCAGTAACAAGAATGTTCAAAACTAGATTATTCCCCTGCTTAATCATTAACCTTTGTTTTCCTCTGGGGACCTGAAGAGTATTTTTTAAAAAGAGCTCAGAGAATTAGAGGGATTTTATTCACAGTTTAAGATAAAATAGTGGACTCAAGCTCAGGCATATGAGGAGGTGTGAAAACTTCTGATGTCCAGTTCTGTCAACAATACTGGATAAAATGGTGAGAAGGAACACTCCATGGAAGACATGCAGTGACAGCAGACAAAATCTCTGGATACTACATCACAGCAATGGCCTCACCAGAAGACACAGAGCTAGCATGAAGTGGGTTCACAGGCTATAGCCTGCCATGACTACAGAAGAAAGAGTTTTTGCATGAAACACAATATATTTCAATCACAAGGAATAGTATTCAAGGCATGCAACCACAGAATGATCCTTGAGGTCCCTTCCAACCCAGGCCATTCTGTGATTCTGTGATATGAGATCCTTCACTTGAAAAAAAGAGAAAAAATCTAGTATCAAGGTGCACTTGCTAAATGAAGAAGCAAAATATCTTTTGGGATATTAGTTGCTGCCCATATAAGACACAAGTTTGAAGGATAACATCCTACCCAGTGTCAGGTTACAAAATAAACTGCAATAGCAAGGCCAGATGTGAAAATGGCATCCTTATTAACAAAAGGTTAATAGGGAGAGGCACCTAAAGACTGCTTGCAAAATGTCATGTTCTGCAAGACTTATCTTCCTGAGAAGAGACTTCCTGTTCTTGGGAGACCTGATTTTCAGAGATGTGGCCACCAACATGCCCATCACTTTAAAGAAGACTCAGTCCCCAGAGTTAAGTTACCAGCACTAGACCTCGTGCCCCAGTTCTTAACTTGTCTGATCATAAGTCTTAAGACACTGAGGAGAAAATATTAATATAGTAAATGAAAATAATCTCTAGTGTGACATTTTTGTAATCAAGTACATCACATGTATGATGCATGAAGTACAACAGCACTTTCTTATATTCATAAATTAAAATACATCACCTACATGCAGATTTGCTCATTACTGTATTGTGTAATCCCACTTGACCCAGCTCCCTTCCAAAACACAGTAAACTTCCACACTTTCTGATTGTTTTCTTGTTTTCTCTTGCCTTTGTTTCTTTTGTGCAGATAGAATTGCTTTAAGGGATTGAATTTACTTTAGGTGTTAAAAATTCTGAAGTGCTTCAAAAGTAAACTTTGTGTTCTACGTAAAGGTAACAGTGCTAACTTAAGGCAATAAGATTTTTTATTGATTTCAGGAGCCTTCTATAGATTGAAAAATGTTCATGAGAATGCCACTAATGACTGCAACTGATGCAGTAGAAGTGAAGCTTTCTGTACACGGTAATATTTCAACCAGCTGCTTAAATTCTGATACAAAAAAAAAGAAAAAAAAAGTCCTGTGTAGCCCAATCTAAAAGAATCTGTGCATGACAGACAGATGCCATCTCAAGCAGCTGAGCTAACAAACATTTAATTCAGTTCTGAAGCAGCCCTGGCTGGCAAAATGCTTTTGAGTGCGGTCTGCCCAGTTTCCAAACCTTTCCATGCTCTGAATGGGAGTGAAGGATGAGAAAAAGTTCAGCACTTGAGAACCTACATTTAGGTGTCCAGAACAAGATATCTGGAACGTGTGCCAGGTATTCAATCTCCCATCCCAGCTGATGGAGTTGTAGTTAATACAGTCACCAAAGGTACCTCCACCACAGTGCATGAGATTAAGAGCTCTCTGGACTCCATTGACAGCACAGATTTCATCTCTACCATGGGAGCAGAGACACCTGTTTCACATGTAAATACCTCCTCAAAGCTCCTCAGTGTAGGCCATCCATTCATGAGCTGAACCCCACGGTAAGTCTCCTTCCTTCCTCTGCGGTATCTTCCTTCTGAGTTGTGGCACTGTGCAGCTGGGCAAAGATGAAGCACTGCTAAACAGAGTACTTCAACATCTACTTCCTTCATCTGATCTCTGTGTGTTCCCTGACTAATTAACTTTTCTCCTTCAGAGCTATCAGGCTGGTACTTTCTGTGAGGAACACACTGACTTTCTAAGTAAGTCATGATCCTTCTTTACGTTGCTTGAAAATGTGAAGTGTGGCTACATGTGACAGAATAAGCACTTCTGTATGCCTAATAGCGAGATGTCTTTCAAATCATGTGGGCCTTAAAGCTGGTTCTCTCCACTATTAAATGAGAAAACCTAGCAGGAGAGTTTAAAATGCATTTAGCATCCAGCCTCATCACCATCTGGTCAGATCTGATTATTATACAATCAAGCAATCTCCTGCTAGCTGCATCACAGGGGAATTTCTTAAAAGGACTGCCGTTTGCCATTTGTAACTGTAGCAGGGAATAAGTGGAATATATGACTCCTGTTCTGTGCCAAAAATCAGAGGTGCTTGCTTTGGTTTAGAGACACTGATGATTCCGCATCTAAACCAACAGATTTGTGTAGATTAAATAATTTGCATAAAGAAAAACAGCAGATCTGCAAAGTGCCATTAAGGCACCTGAAGCAGACAGTACATTTACACCTGTACTTGAAATTGATCACAAGAATTCTCAGTGCCAACACGTGAAAAACGGTTCCCTTTAAGAGAACAGATGCTTCATTGTTAATAGGAGTTTCACACATGAAAAATTAAAAGTTGTTGAAGACTGCCTGTTCAGCCCCATGTATTCACAATGAATATTAGAAGCTCTTAATTAAGCTCTATCTCATCAACTTCAAAACCCTATTTTTGTAGAAAGTAGACGTTGCAAAAACACAAAAATAGGGCAATGTTTAATCATTAAGGTGTATAAATAATTTCAGTAATTATTTTGGAAGAAAATGACAAGAGACCAGTATTTTCACACATGGATAAATAGGAAAAAGAACATCTATGACTGCCATGTATCTGGAAAGAAACAGTCATTTGCTATAGCATGGATGAAAAACAAGAAGCAAAACACAATGATCTTCTGTATTTGGCTATTTAGGAAAGTTCACAATCACTGAAAATAGTAAAGAGGAGTGATACCTATATCACGGTATAATCATAGATAATATGTGCTATGCTTTAAAACTAGAGAATAAAACCTTTGAAACTAGGCTCTCATGTCACTTGGAATTAGAGTAACCAATTAGCAGCTATCAGTGTTCTTTTCCTGAACAGAGAGACGACAAAGTAATGTTCTCTCTCCCTCTTGTTTCTATAACCTTCTTAACTAAAAGCGTTATGGTGGCTTTTTCTTATGGTTATGCAAAGTTGATGGTTTTACCTGTCAAGTTCATAACCTAACTTCTCAAAGAGCCAATGTCAATCACATAAAACTTTGTGATTTATAACAAATCAAAGTCATCTATATCACAAGTTCATATGTAATAATATGTTGAATTATTATCATCACAATCTCACAAAACAAGTTCCAGTACAGGTTGCCCAGTGAGGCTGTGGATGCCCCCTCCCTGGAAGCATTCAAGGCCAGGCTGGATGGGGCTGTGAGCAACCTGGTCAAGATGGAGGTGTCACCACCTATAACAGGGAGGCTGGACCTAGATGATCTTAAAGGTCCCTTCCAACCCAAACCATTCTATGATTCTATGATTCCATGACTAGAAGTAGCTGAAAACTATAGTATAGTAGATATTGATGTATATCACTTCCTAGTGGTTGACAGTTCACTTACTAAAATGTCAAAAGCATCTAAAAACAGAAAACTGAATTAGAAACGTAGAAAGTTTCCAAGTATTTCAGTTTATTTGAAAAATGTGTTGCCTACTCTATTAGTTACGTTTTCCACTGTAATTCAGACTCAAATCTTCACATGACCAGGCAAGTGTTCCACCCAACAGTTATGTAGGAATGGCATTACTCTTTTCTGTGGATAAGGCTTCTGCCATGGGAGAAGAATTCTGGGAGATTAACAGCTGCAGAACATCTGGACTCTGTAGCACTTGCAAGGCTCCATCTGCAAAGGTAGGAGAAATGATGTGGTGATTAGGAATAGTAATGAGACTCTTCACATTTCTCCAGTGTAATAGTACTTCATAGATAACTTGATGTTTCACCTTTTTTTTTTTTTTTTAATTCTTCTCGTATCCAAAGTCTGTGTGACAGTCTTGAAAAGAGCAATTACTGTGACTCCTATTAATGTCATTCTCTGATCCTCACATACTTTCAGGGCTATCAGCTTCTGAAGAAGCAAGCAATACAAAGCACTGCCATGTTCCACGTATTTTGTAATTGTAAAGAAAAAAATATGAAATGCCAAAATAAAGGTTTGGAAATGTTTATAACTGCATCCATAATTCTGCAAACCATCCAAGTCATCTGTTTTTAATTTGTTCTCAGTGATAGCAGCAGTGACCTTTCCTGTAAGAACAGGAACAAGACAGGTCTGGAGCATGAGAACCTAAGAACCTATTTCAATATCCTCTCTCCAGCAGTGTCCAGTATCAAGAAACCAAGAATATGCAGCCAGGGCATTGTGACACTGCCATTATGTTCTCACAGCTGCTAGTGCTCTATGACCGAGGGAATCACAACAGGTATATTTGTATTTAATAGCATCTGATAAATTATGTTTTGAGTGAGATGGTCTTTTAAACTCATTAAGCTCTTCTCAGCTAAATATAGGGAAAAAAAGGAACAGATTAAGGATATACATTTGTTTATTTATTTATTTATTTTTAAGAAGGGAATGGCTCAGCACTGATAAATACTACCCACAACCATGTATGCAACCATACTTGGCCCCCTGTGTTATTTCTTAAGGTAAAATTACTACTCAGGAGAGGACATAAGAATAGTGTAAATAGAAAATAGTAACACCTTTGTGCTTTTTGCAAGTTCACAGTGAACTGTAGATGAAGAATTTCCTGATACAGAAGTGATATTTTCTTCTTAATAATAGCCCTGGACTGAATTTCCCATGAGTTTATTCATTTGCTTTTCAGAGTTCTGGAAGCTTTTAACATCTGCTTTTCAGTATGGCAAACTGCCTTTCAGTTGACCAGTGTACAGTGTGAAACGTTACTATCTTCTGTTTTGAAACAGACCTGATCAGTCCATTCAATAACTCCTAATTATTTTACAAGAAAGAGGGACTACGAATTCAGCTCATTTTTTATTTCCTTTGTTCTACCTATCGTGTCTGCATCAATTCTTGGGGAATGTCTGGTCAGTCATTTCCTCAAATGAAAGATATTTCATACCATTGATCAGCTTTTCTTGCCTGCTCAGTACCCTTTTTGCTTCTGCCATCTCATTCTGGTATTATGGAAACTACTACTATGTAACAAGATTCTCAGTTTGGAATACAGATTTAGCTATTCACATAATGTTTCTTATTCACTCTCTCTTGTAACAATGCCTCACACTTTGCTTCATCTGCAACCAAACACTAAGTTGAAGGTTTTGCAGATATATCGGATATCCAAAATCACCCTCCTAAGTGATAATGGCTTGTTCAGAGATCATCACTATTCCTGTAAAATAAGGACTTGTTGTCTCCCATATACATTATCTTTGGCCTGTCAGCATTAGCATATCCTGCGTCACTTCATCATATGTTCATTCTTCTCAGGGAAATTCTTCTCAGTTCTTTGCAGCCAGCTTTTTATTTTCATCAGCAAACCTTATTCTGTCCATTCTTCTTAACCAGCTGCCTCATCATTTCATCACCATGCTTAATTTATATTTTAAGTTTTTACAAGCCACTCAGCTATGTATTTATATTAATATCAACTGTATAAATCAACACTTACTGACAAGTTGTGGATATTTTGTATCTAAATTATAAAATGCCAGATACTGAGAGCACATGACATAACCTCAGAGTTTGATTTCCTAATCTACAATGAATATAAATTCATAATTGATTATCTTTTACTCTTGTGGTAATAAACAAGCCATCAACTATTTCAAAATATCCATCAATACATTTCAAGGAGTTACATAGGTGTATACTGTGAAACAAATATTGATTACTTGCTTGGGGATAAATATATATGCATATATATCCTCAATATAGAATCACAGAATGTTTAAGGCTGGAATAATGCCTAGAGAGGTGGTGGATGCTGCATCCTTTGAGACATTCAAGGTCAGGCTGAGTGGGGCTTTGAGCACCATGATCTAGCTGCAGGCGTTCCTGTTCATTGCAGGGGAGTTGGACCAGCTGACCTTTAAGGGTCTGTTCCAATTGAGACAATTCTATGATTCTATGAATGTTTTGGCTAAAACACTTTGATCTTCCCAAGTTAGGACAATTTAAATGAATTCAAAATAGAAATTCAAAATCTCATGTGTTTAAACTTTAACATTTTTTCCCATAATTTTGTGTAAGTTCAAATGTTTACACATCTAGTAAGTTGATTATTTAAATGCAGAGCCGTATTCATGCATTCAAATATCTTAATCATTCATTTTATAGGTACACTGCTCAGACTTTTGATATCACAGAAAATAAGAGCTATCTCTGTGAATTTAGAAGATTAGAGTAGGAGACCAGGAAAGAAAAACATAGTGCTTATCTTTCAAATAGAACATGAGGGAGCCCAAAAACATGAACCCTTTAGATTTCAGGTCTTAGAACGCTGCTTGAACCAATTCATTTTAACAGAGACTAAGAAAAAACATGAACTGCAGAGCCAGCATTTGTTTCTCTAGAAACAAGGTATTATTGGTATGATTATTACTGGTATTATTATTAACAGGCTTTATTGGACTAGGCTTTGAGCAACGTGACCTAGCCTTAGATGTCCCTGTTAATTGCATGGGAGTTGAACTAGGTGACCTTTAAGGGTCCCTTCCAGCTCAAAAGATTTGATGATTCAATGATTATGTGCATAGGTTCTGGGGACATGGGTAAGAGGGTCACAGAGTACTTTCAGTATCTCAGATTGAATAAGAATGGTGTCTTTACTTCTCATGCCATTGTAAAGCAAACCGCATTCTAGAGGAAAATATGATAATGTTTGTGAAAACTGGAAAAATGGCTTATGAAGGCCAATTTTCAGTAACTCCTGGCAGAAAGTGAAGATCACAAACAATACAATAAACAAACAAACAAACAAATAAATAAATAGGAGGTGCATGAAAATTTGCTGATGACTCCAAGCTGGTTACAACAGACCACACACTGAAGGACAGGGTTAAAATGCAAAATGGTCTCATACAAATATAAGATACGATTTGCCAAGAATGATACTGCTTGACAAG
>PPHD01023772.1:0-12354 GCA_002909625.1 Bambusicola thoracicus
CCCCTGGGAAACTGTCCTTAAGGGCATGGGTACAGAACAGAGCTGGCAGCTCTTTAAGGACACCCTTCTGAGAGTGCAGCGGCTCTCCACCCCCCAGCAGAAGTCAAGTAGAGGAAGCAGGCAACCATTGTGGCTGTGCAGGGACCTGCAGCTTAAACAGAGAAAAGGGGGAAATGTATAGAAGGTGGAAGCAGGGTTGTGTATCCTGGGAGGAATACAGGGCTGTTGTCCGTGTGTGCAGAGATAGGATTAGGAAAGCCAAGGTGTAGATGGAGTTGAACTTGGCGAGGGATGTGAGAGATAACAAGAAGGGGTTCTACAGGTACATAGGCAGGAGGAGATGGATCAAGGAGAGTGTTCCCCCTCTGATGAAAGGCAGTGGGGAGCTGGCTTCCTCAGGAATAGAAAAAGCTGAGGTACACATTAAGTGCTTTGCCTCAGTCTTCATGGGTGGCCAGGCTTTCCGTGTCTGCCAGGACCATGAGTCTCTAGGTGAGGATGTGGGGAGTGGTTTCTGTCCCACTGTAATGGTGAAACAAGTCATGACATTGAATATGTATAAGTCCATGAGGCCGGATGATATCCATCCTAGGGTTCTGAAAGAGATGGCTGATGTGGTTGCCTAGCCGCTCTCCATCATATTTGAAAAATCATGGCTGTCTGGTGAAGTCCCCACTGACTGGAAAAATGGAAACATTACTCCCATTTTTAAGAAAGGGAGAAAGGAGGATCCAGGGAACTACAGGCCAGTGAACCTCTCCTCTGTGCTTGGGATGATCATGGAGCAGATCCTCCTAGAAGCTATGTTAAGGCACATATGGGATAAAGAGGTGATCTGAGACAGGCAGCATGGCTTCACCAAGGGCAGATTGTGCCTGACCAATCTGGTGGTCTTCTATAATGGAGTGACAGCTTCGGTGGCTGGGAGAAGGGCAGTGGATGTCATCTACCTGGACTTCTGCACGGCCTTTGACGTGGTCCCTCACCACATCCTTCCAGGTTTAGGTTGGATATTAGGAAGAAGTTTTTTACACAGAGGGTGCTGACACACTGGAAAAGGTTGCCCAAGGAGTCTGTGGATGCTCCATCCCTGGAGGCATTCAAGGCCAGGCTAGATGTGACACTGGGCAGCCTGGTCTAGTGGTTGGCGACCCTGCACATAGCAGGGGGGCTGAAACTAGATGATCATTGTGGTCCTTTTCAACCTAGGCCATGCTATGATTCTATGAATTTATGATGTCAACCCAGTATTGGCCAGGATCACTGAAGACTAATATCAGGAATAGCTGCTTTTATGATAGTTAAACAGATGAAGAAACATATATTAATCCTGAGAATATATTATGAGATTCACTGTCCATCAACAAATGCAAATGACCAGATACAGTTACCTACACTAAATTCATTCTCATGCTGAATTGTATTTACCGTATTTTAACCCAATATAAGCAAAACATTTGAAAAATATTTTTTTTTCATTTTTAAAATGAGGTACTATTTTGTTCCATAAACTGGTTTCTGAACTTTTAATCTCCAATTTATTCCCACTATTCTATTAAAAAACCCTGGAAGCTGAACTTCTCAGACCCAGGTTCTGTGTTTTAAACTCAGATTACTGAGAGATGCCTTAAAGAGAAAAAAAAGTCAGGTTTCTTCCTTTATTTTTTTCTTCTTTTTTTTTTTTTTTTTTTTTCTTTTTTTCTGGAGGATTGAGGGGTGCATTCCTTTCTTCTTTTTCTGCCCTTTGTGCACCTTCATTTTTTATACTGCTTTTAATCACTGTTGTTTGTTAGTGTAAGCGTTGCCTGTCACAAAAAGCACATACCCCAGAATTCACAAGAAATCATAAGCTGTTCAGTGACTTAGTAAGTTTCTCAGAACATTTTTTCAGGAAATAAATACATAGATAATATTTCATAAGCACAGAGCAGCACATATAATCAGTGCTAGAGAGATGAATGTGAGATAATGTAATACATATGTGACTTTCTGTCAGAGACTTTTTTTTTTAACTGCAAGACAAAGGAAAATGGATTAAAGTTAGATTTTTCTTACTCTAGTCTACACTGAAATTCAGTAACCTTCTTGTTCTCTATAACAGACCATTGTCATGAAGTGGACAGTTTTTGTTTTAAGTGCAAGGAAAATACAAATAAGAAATAGAAAGAAGAATATTATGACAGTGTATAAGTAATAGAATCATAGAATCACCAGGGTTAGAAAGGAGCCACAGGATCACCCTGTCCAACCATCCACCCATCACCAATAGTTCTCATTAAACCATGTCCCTCAACACAACGTCCAAACATTCCTTGAACACCTACAGGGTCAGTGACTCCACCACCTCTCTGGGCAGCCCATTCCAGCCTGACCACTCTTTCAGAGAAGTAGTATTTCCTAACATCCAGCCTGAACCTTCCCAGGCACAGCTTGAAGCCATTCCCTCTAGTCCTATCACTGGTTACACAACAGAAGAGGCTGACCCCCAGCTCACTACAACCTCCCTTCAGGTAGTTATAGAGAGCAATGAGGTCTCCCCTGAGCCTTCTCTTCTGTAGACTGAACAATCCCAGCTCCTTCAACTGCTCCTCATAAGGCCTGTGCTCCAGACCCCTCACCAGCTTTGTTGCCCTCCTCTGGACACACTCCAGGGCCTTGATGTCTTTCTTACAGTGAGGGGCCCAAAACTGGACACAGTACTCAAGGTGCGACCTCACCAGTGCTGAGTACAAGGGGGCAATTACTTCCCTGTTCCTGATGGCAACACTATTTCTGATGCAAGCCAGGATGCCATTGGCCCTCTTGGCCAATTATGAGTCAATACATTTCCTTGGCATCTTTTCAGAGGGACATAATAATCTGCTGGATGGTGATCCTGATAGAAAAAGCTCTATTCAGGTGGGATTTTGTGATATCTTTGTTTCACTTGCTACTCCCAGGCTCTAAATCCCATCTTTCTGTTTTAAGAACTAATTTTTGTTAGACTACTTAAGAAAGCATTGTGTAGAGTGGACCTTTTACTTTTCCTTCCATTCCCATCCTGAGAATTTCTCTTGTTGACAGGGGAAGAAAAAGAACATGGATGTATGCAACAAAAAGTATTTATTATTCATTTCATTTTGAACACTTTTTCAATATCGAAACCTCCCCTGACACAGTTTTATGTCATTTCCATGGTCCTATCAGTGGTCACCATAGGAATAAAAGCAATTTTTTGATCCAAACTGTGCAAAACTGTGCAAAACTGCCGTCTTATTTATTCTCTTGAATTTTGGGTAAGGTTTTTTTTTTTTAATCTACTTCCAGATTTATATATATGCTAGCAGGTTTATGACTCTACTAGCATTTTTGCAGACTACAACAGTGTATCCAGTTGCCCCTGGCAGTTGCTAAGAACTGGTGTAGGACTTAGAAATGATGAATGAGAGATCTGTGAATGGCTGAGCACTCATTGGCCACTATCAACTAGAAAAAATCGTTTTTTTGTCTTATGATACTTCTGCCTGTAAAATCAATAACTGCTTGAGCCTCACAAACTCAGACTTTGTAAGCATAGTGTTGACTCAAAAGTTGCTTTAGACTCTACCAGAGTGTTAAGAAGATCGCTTTATGCAGATTAAAAGTTGGGGAGGGGGAAGGGGAGGTGGTCAATTCTCCTACCTGAGGGTTACAGCTCATCTGTAACCACAGCATCACTTGTGTAAAGCTGCAGAGGATTTCTGAAGCACTTAAGCACTCACCAAATATAACCCAAATCACTTCAGGGCTGCACTAGGTCAGTTAGTCTGGGGCTCACAACCACAAGCATTTCACTCTTTTACTTGTGGTTAATGGGAAACAGGAATTCAATGGTGAGACCAGTACAGGCAAAAAGCTTACACAGTAAAACTGAAAAAAAACATTGTCCAAGATTGCAGGCCAGTTTTCCCCAGCCATTAGCTCTGGCTCACCACAGGCCAAGGCCTTGGCTGAAGAAGCACCTTTACAGTGGGACTGCATGCATGAAGCTGGCCCACCAGGCTTATGGCACCAAATAAATTCCTAGTATTAGACAGTTTTCTTCTTACTTTTTGAAGCCAGAATGAATTAAAAATTGAGCCTGGCAGATGTATCCAGGCTCAAAAATTAATTCCAAAGACCCTTGGATGTGAAGTACATTGCATTCAACTCTGTATTTTACAGCTTTGATTCCCTCTGTATTATGTTTACAGAGGAAGAAAACAGAGAAGCCATGTCAGCAACAAGCTGAAATTGAAACACATGAACATTCCTTATCATATTGCACAAGAGGCATCTTTTCAATGCAAGTGATTGGCTCAAAACATTTTAATGAACACTCTGACTTTAAAATGTATGGATCAGATTCACAGTTCACATTCACAGTTCCCTTGTGATAAAGCAGGCTTTTATTCGTCACTGGTGAAAACACATAGCAAATGTTGGTGATTATGTTGATAAATAGTCTTCTGTAGTTGAGAACATACTCTATCAAATGCTCTAGCTGTGCTCTTTGTTTCTATTGTAGTTATTTTATTTAATTTATAAATAAATAGTGAGCATTATTTTCAGAGTGATGTATGTATATCTCACCAAAAAGATGTTGGCATTTCCAAATGGTTAGTTATCCCTTTTCTACATTCTCACATTTTGGAAAGGAGTATAGTTCCTCTCCAGTGTTGCGCCCAGTGCTGAGACCATGATTTCTCCACTCACAGCACTTGCCAGTTTCCACTGAAGTGACAAGATGCACAGTGCATCCTACTTCAGCTCTGTGCTGGCAGTATGTACAGCAATTGCAAACTGCACTCACAGAAATCTTCCCAACAGCTCTGTTTGGGCCTGAGGCTGATCCCAGAGTCTGTCTAAAAGACTTAACAGGAAGATCTGGGAGATGATATTAAAAGGCTGTGTCACAGGCTAAGTCCGTTCACCTCCCTCAGGTACTGTGAATGAAAGAGGTTAAGCAGGCAGCTCAGCTCAGTCACATCAGATGTATGTGCTAGGAACAAACACTTGTGGTGTGACATCCATATCCATGTACTATTGGCTTCAAGCAAACTACAGTGAGATAATGAGAGCTGTGTATATAGACTATGTTAAATCATAGAATCATAAAATGGTTTCTGTTGGAAGGGACATTAAAGATCACCTGGTTCCAACCCCCTGCCATAGGCAGTGTTGTCACACACCAAATCAGACTGACCAGGGCCCCATCCACCTTGGCCTTGAATGCCTCCAAGGATGGACATCCACAACTTCACTGTATAATTTATTCCAGGGCCTCACTACTCTCTGAGTAAAGAATTTCTTCCTAGTATCTAATGTAAATCATCTCTTAGTTTAATACCATTAGCCCTTGTCCTATCGCTACCTGCCCATGTAAAAAGCCAGTTTCTCTCTTGCTTGTAAGCTCCCTTTAAAGTACTGGAGGGCTGCAATGAGGTCTCCCAAAGCTTTGTCTTCTCCAGTCTGAACAGACCCAACTCCCTCAATCTTTCTTCATAAGAGGGGTGCTCCAGCCCTCTAATCATATTCTTGGCCCTCCTCTCCAAAATCTTTTCTTTAATATAAATGGACAAACAGTACACCTCATCTACAAAAACTAGTACATTTACTGCATGTCTGTGACTGTGTTATTTGCACCTCTTAAAAATCCAGACTAGAAGCTATCCATCCTCCACACCTTTAGCCAGAGCAGCTTGCCATGAGAAATACATGAACAGACAAGCACATCAGAAGTGCTCACACTCATCCTGTGGTCCAGAGATAGGAAGACTATCCTGCTTGCAGGCAGGAAATATATTAGCAGTCTTTTGGCTTTTACATCAACAGCAAAGTAATTTGAGGTGGCACGTGCAGCCTCACAAGAAGGTTTGTGCTGTTGCGAATCACTGAAGTGGGCTGCCACAATGCAGGGTTTGGAAGCCAGTGTCTTGGCAAGTGGGCTGCCCACAGCAGCTTCCAGCTCCTGGATGTGAATGCAAGTTACAAACTTGTGAGTGGTATCTCATTTGCTCTAATTACTTTGCTGTTGATCTCAAAGGCAAAAGACTATTAATAAGTTAAATCTGCACTAATAGCTTCTGCATTATTTCTCCAGTAGTATCAGCATGGTACTTGCTTCAAGAGAGGCAGAATGAGTAATTCAAGGTGGAAGCCATACTTCATAGCAAAACAGTGGAGTTTATGGGGAGTTTATGCCAAGGAGAATAAAATGAAACAACTGTGTGTAAGTAAGGAAAGAAAAAAAGAGGTTGACAGTTTGTCTGACAGTGACCCTGTACACCAGGGAGATAGCCTCTGTTGGTACAAATCTTTGTAGCTTCATAGTTTTGTTGAAGTCCATAATTAGATGCATCAAAAGTTATGACTCTTACTCTTAAATTTGATTTTGAAGTAAAATTTTCCACTCTTTTGGCTTTCTCATTTCAGATCATCAGGCTGTAAAGCCAATTAAACTTCTTATAAATTCCCAGAAAAACAAAAATAAACAAGCAAACAACAACAACAACAACAAACTTAGGTTTTGTACAAGGTCATTGGTTTTATGATTGAGGAAAAAAAGACAGCTACAAGGATAATTCAATTTCTCCACTGCCTTTTTTTTTTTTTTTTTTTTTTTTTTTGGTCAAATCCACTGTGGGTTTTTATAATGTAAATTCAGTAAAACAGTCCTTAGATGCATACAGTCTGGTTTACAGTCTCCTCTACTGTTAGCCATTTATTCTGTAAACAGTATGAAGCTGAGAAAGGCAAGCTGACTGATGTTTAATGATGATATATGGACAGACTTTTTGCTTCTGTTGCCTGGGATAAATATCTTAAATAAAGATATTTAGATATCTGCATCTTTGACAAAATTGAGGTAAATAACAGAAACTTAGTGACAGTTTTGTGAAAGTTGAAAGAGCTGGGCATTTGGTTTGATTTGAATCATGAGTAAAGCTTACATTTGGATATTATTTCTCTGTGAAGGGCCATATTAATTTCTAACTTTTTATTTTTTTTTAATTTTTCTTAAAGAAAAAAATGTATATCTTTTCCAAAAATGAACAGCCATTTGAAAAAGTCCTTTTTTTTCATGTTTATTCTTCAAGTTAATTATATAATTACAAGTTAAGTCAGTGAAAACCTTGAGAATCCTGATTATATTGTTCACAAGGTTGAGAGTTGCACTGAGATGCTCTTTCACTCAAAGGCACAGATTCCACAGTCATATAGAGTCATAGAACAGGATATCTTGAGTTGGAAGGGACCCAACAATACACATACTTAGTCAAAAATTGGGCTGAACAGAGGGCTGTGGGTTTTTGTACGCACCTTTTAAGGAGGATAATGTAAAGCGCTGAGAGCACTGTTACCTTGGGAGAGTCATAATTTTCAAATAAATATACATTTTATGAAGAGTTTGCTTTAGAGTAAAGAAACAAAACAGGAACAAAAAAGCCAGCATCACTTCTTGCTTAACACTTCTCTAAGTACTAAACTTTAAATGTTAGCTTTTAAGAATGTATGCACCAGTCCCAATGACCAGTTTCTTGGTGCTTGAAAAAACTCTCTTTGAATTAGAAAAACTGTGGGAATCCTATAGAAGTCACTCACTGAAGCAAGGGCTTAGAAAGGAGTGGTAACCACAGCAGAGAGCAGGATCAGGATCTTTCAGCTTCATGTCTGGGATGTTAGACTACTTGTAGAGTCAATTGTAGGGCCAATTTCAGTCCACTTGTCTCAAGTTGAATGCACATCCTCTATTAAAATGAACATTTCCAAAGAAAAGCCCTACTCAGCATATGGATGGTCACTCAGGAACCCTTTGAGATGCTTTTCAGAGACTTCTCATTGGCAATGGGACAATACCTTATGTAAGAATAATTCTACACAGCAAGGGACACTGATTGTGTATGAAATGCTTGTGGATTTTTCTCCTTTCCTCTTGCTGCCAGCCAGCTATCATAACCTATTCCTTCATGCTTTAAAAATAGAAAATGAAGATGTTACAGTTAATAACACGTCTGTTCTGTGAAATCAGTCATAAGGGGGTATTCTGAAATGTCACCTCTTGTATCATGTAAAGCTTTAATTTGACATTATCCCCTCAGCAGCCTCGTCTTCAGTTGCATACTTCACTGAAAATTTAGGATACACAAACAACAAAAGATGGAAAATAGCAAAACTAAATGGCAGCTTTATGAGATAGAATGAGATTGTGTTTTAACAGGGAACTGTGCAAGTTCAATGGAAATGACAGGTACTTTGTAGGATCTGAGTCATTTTTTTTTTTGAAAATACTTATTATTAAAAGGCAGACATAATATTGCTGCAGTTTTTATGCAGGTACCTGTAAATATTCTGAGCATCATTGAAGACTGATGCCAGTACAAACATAAACTTACTTTTTAAGGAAAACAAATGGAAATGACATCTGAGAAAGTCTACACCTTGTGAAGAGAACTTAGTCACAGAGGACGTGGGGGTCTCTTGCTATTCTTTGATAAACTACAAAAAGAGCAGTCTTTGCAAGTTTTGTATGAAAAAAAAAGAAGCAATGTCTACATTTTGGAAAATTACCTACAACTATTTTTACTCCTTTCTAATGTGTCTAATTCTGCCTTTTAATAGGTCAGCTGAGGTTCTAGAAATCATTCAATTAGTTTTCTGACTTTTTAGAAGTCACACTAAAGCCCTTTTTTCCCCCCCTTTTTTTTTTCCTTTTTGATTCTTTTTTTGATGCCTTTTTTTCTTGTGCTTTCCAATTTGCCATCTTTAAAATGATGATAATTATGCTTCTTTCAAAGACATTACAAAGAAAATCTGAGCAGTCTTGTAATTCAAAAATCCCATCTCACCTAACTTCTATATTCTACCACTAACGTCTATATTGTAGATGTTTGCTGTTGAGACTGGTATCTGAGGTTACTTTTAGGTTGACATAGCACTCACCTACCAGCGACTATTTCTGTCTACTGACAGTAAAAGACAGGTATACATTTTCACACTGTAGAATTCACTATGTGGTCAGACTAATCCTATTCAACAAGCCTGGTTCAGCCATAGATATTCCATTAGATCCTTTGCAAAACACCTCATCATTTCATGTCCATTCCCCACACCTAAACCAGGCACTCATCATGCAATTTTACAGCTGCCCTCTGCCCGACCTCTCTATCAGGCAGGAGGCTGAGAGATGACTGTCTTCTATTAAGGGAGCTTCAGTCTGTCTTGGAGCGTCTTGGAAGTGCTGCACAGATTGCAGTAATTTGTAAAGTCATATCATTGGTTCATTAATATTTTTTAATGCTGAGAATAAATTAAAACAATGGGAAAAAAAACAAATATAGAATATATAACATAGAGAATATAGAAGAGGCCAGTTGTAGTTGTGCAGTTTTGTAATCAAAGTGCAAGCTTTTGTTGAGCTTTGCAGTAAATAAGTTCACTTAGTGCTTGTCTTCCAAGGATCTTAATTCTTTCTCAGTGGAAAAGAGTGTGTGCTTAAAAATATGAATTATTGAACTCTGTAAAGGTAATCCAGACAGGAGATCTAAGACAGATTAAAAACCAATAATAAAAAAAAGAGTGCTGACCTCCATAGTTCTGATGCTTCCAAAAGTTTGGAATTTATTAAGATAACAAGGCAAATCCTACTATTTTCCAGAAAGAAACTAATCTTCGCCTAACAAACAATAAATTAATTTTACTAATTTTTGTGGATCAACAGGCAGTTACTTTTTTCCTTCTACAAAATAAATTCAAAAATGACATGATTTGTCAAAGATGTATTTATTTTTGGTTATGCATGAAGCACCATCTTGCTAAGACCTGAATAATTTAGAACAGGACAAAAACACATGTGGGATTTCGGCTTTAATCAATATCAGTTCCATGTACTCTGCAGAGGGATTTTCTAAGGGTTAATACATGTTATGCATTGTCATTATTAATCTATTCTCAATGTAAATGGAGTATAATTTTTACTGAAGTAAAGTCCAGATGTCACTCCAAGCCTTTACTTTTCTACAGTTTTCTTCCCCTCCAGTTTTTCTCACAACTTTAATAAGAGACTATTAAAACTGGGCTGTAGAATTTGAAAAAAAAAATGACTGAAGGCGTCTGAACGGCAACAAAAAAAAAACTTTGCCCAAGACTTGCCTGGGCTTGTCCATCAAGCTTTGAGACAAAAGCGCAGAAATAGTCTCTTACAGGGACCTCTATGGAATAGCACAGCTAGAGCATACAGAGGAAAATTCATTGTGTAAAGAAGCATGATACAGAGGTACCCAGTCCTGAGCAAGCCAAAAGTGAATGTTATAATCATTCAGGAAAAGGAAACATGCACTCCATTTCATTACTACCCTTTCTAATCTAATCTGTTTTATACTATGGTGACTTAGAATCACAGAACCATGGAATCATTAGGGTTGGAAAAGATCTCTATGATCATGTGCTCCAACTGCGCACCTACCACCAAGACCGTCCACTAAATCATATCTCTAAGTACCATGTCTACACATTTCTTAAACACCTCCATGGATATGATTGCACCACCTCCCTGGGCAGCCTGTGCAAGAGCCCACTCACCATTTTGGAGATGTTTTTCCTGAAATCCAACCTGAACTTCCCCTGGCAAAACTTGAAACCATCCCTTCTCATCCTATTGTGAGTTACCTAGGAGAAGAGGCCTACCACACCTTGCCACAACAGTACTGGAAGTGCAGTCTCACCAGAGCAGAGTACATGGGAATGATCACCTATCTGCTCCTGCTGGATGCTCTTTTTCTAATACAAGCCAGGATGCCACTAACCTTCTTGCCCATCTGGGCACACTGCTGGCTCATGTTCATCTGAGCGTCAACCAACACTCCCAGATCCTTTTCCTTCACACAAGTTTTCACTCTGCCCCAAGCCTGTAATGTTGCATGGAGCTGTTGTGCAGGACTTGGCACTCAGCCTTGTTGAACTATATCCTATTGGCCTCTGCCCATTGACCCAGACTGTACAGATTCATCTGTAGGGCTTTCTACTCAACAGTTCCTTCCAACTTGTTGTCATCTACAAACTTACTGAGGGTAAACTCAATTCCCTCATCCAGATCATCAATAAAGATATTAAACAGAATGAGCCCCAATACCAACTTCTTATGTATAGGGCATGAACATGTCACACATTTAAACTGCCTTTTGCCTATACATGAGATAGTGTAAGAGTAGTCTCTGTGCCTTCATCAAGTATCAGTCTGCAATGGGGTTGTTCAAGTCCTAACTGTAATCACAATTTGTGAGATGTTTAGGACATTATGGAATTAAGCTAGGTCGTCAGGGACCTCAAGAAGTTCAGCTTCTCCAGGGTCACCACTGTCAGTACAAGCTAAGAGATGAATCAACTGAGAGCAGTCTTCCAGATGAAAACTTGGTGGATGAAAAATTGGATATGAGTTTGCTCTTGTATCCCAAAAAGTCAATTGTAACCTGAGCTGTATAAAAAGAAATGTGCTGAACAGGTGGATGCAGGTGACTGCTCCTTCTGCTTTGTTCCCAAGAGTCCACACCTGGAGAGCTGCATACAGATCTGGGTTCCCCAGAACAAGAAAACATGGGCCTGTTAGAGGGTGTCGCAAGGACAACCACAAATATGACCATAGGGTTGGAGCACTACAGGAAAGCTGGTGTTTTCATCTTGCAGAGAAGAGAAGACTCTAAGAAGGTAATATTGTAGCCTTTCAATATATCAAGGAGACCTATGAGAAAGTTAGAAAAAAAGACTTTTTGCCAAGATTCACCGTGACAGGACAAGTGGTAATGGTTTTAAACAAAAAGGGAGTAGATTTAATTTGGATATAAGGAAGAAATGCTTCATGATTGAGGTCCAGAGACACTTGAACATGGAATAGATCATCTTTAAGAGTCCTTTCCAACTCAATCAATTATATGGTTTCATGATTAATCATTTACCATAGTAATTAACCAGCAGGGGATGGTTATATGATGTTTAGAATCTGGATGGAGAGATCCATCAAAAATAAAAATATGATCTTAGAAAATCATAGTACTATGCAAGCCAGTTGCAATCCCCACGTTATCAGTCCTATCAGTACAGTTTAGGAATCTGTTCATATCTCCACTTTCGCATCTCCATCTTTCTTCCAGAAGTGGAATTTAAGCAAAGAGAAATAGTTTCCAAGAAAGGAGACAAAAAATCTTTCAAATACTGTGCCAACACAGACATGCTGAGCCAGCTTTCACTTTTCTGCAGTGGCCTAGTCTTGGCTTCAAGTCACAGTGGAAAGATAGTTTGGAATTGGTCTCAAAATATTTTTAAGCAGAGAAAAAAAAAAAAAAAAAAAAAAATAAAAAAAAT
>PPHD01023774.1:0-12353 GCA_002909625.1 Bambusicola thoracicus
CACACCGCTCATCGATCTCAGGCGAGCAATAGACAAGCAAGCCCATTAGGAGAAACAAGGCGATGAATTAAAAGACACAGGATAAATAAAATGCTCGAGGCCCTCAGGCTGCAGCAATGGAACAGCAGAGGCAGAAGGCACAAAGCAGCGCAGCTCAGCCTCTCGTCCTTGCTCAGAGAGCACCAGTAGGCAGGGAGCTTCTCAGGGGCTGCTAACACAGGGGTTGGGGATCTGTGCTTACATGGCACTGATGGGCCGCAGGAGGATCACCAACGCAGGCGGTGACCTTTTTTCCATCAGGTGTTCGTGCGCCTGGGTGAGATCCCCCAACTCTTGCACAGATCTGCTCTTTCTTCAGCTTCACCTCTTCCTCCCTTCCTCACCTCATTTCCTCGAGCCCTAACATCCCTCCAAACCCAACTCCAAGCAAACAGCTGTTTCCTCTCGCTGTGACAATGGGCGCATTTTTCCCACTTACAGCACAGAGCTGGCACTGTACCTGGGGGACAAAGATGAAGCAGTTGATTGTCGTCGTACACACAAAGATGCCTCCAGAGGTGAAACCGAAGAGCAAATTGTGCCAAGCGCGGAAGAAGCGGTGAATCAAGACAACGGTGCCAGCCACCAGGAAGATGAGGTTGACCCCCACGATGAGCGTTAGGGACTGGTTGACCGGCGGTGCGCTGACGCTGTCAGTCAGGCCGGCCAGGTACGTCCCGTACAGCAGCAGCACACTCTGGAAGCAGAAGCCAGGGCCTGCCTTCAGCACAGAGGCTGGCAGAGCATGGAAAATGACATCCCAAGGCCAGCTCCCACCCCGTGCCAAGACACCGGCTGCCATCCTGATTAAGGCCCCCTGATGCATCCTGCAGCCTGTGTGTGTGCAGCAGGCACTCCACAGAGAGCAGCAGCCACAGGACAGGGATGCTGTGTCAGCATCAGCTTGGCAGGAAGGCAGGAGCAGTGGCAGCAGTGGGACCAGCAATGCCACGGGGCAGGGTACGGCCAGGAGAGGGGGGAAAGCTTTCTCCGGCATGCTGCAGTGGGAGCAGCCAAGGCAGATGAGAGATACAAGTCCATTCAGGGATGTTCTGCAACAACACGGGGATGTGGCAGTGGGGGACATTCTGCAACAACACACCTCTGACGGAGCAGAAAGGAGGCTCAGAAGAATGTGCAGAAGGAAACAGCAGGACGGAAGAAGAAGGGGGGTAGGCTGGAGGGAAGAGGATGCACTTGGTGCCTCTAAATAGAAATCCGGGAAACCACTCGGTTCAATTCTTTTCCCTTCCTTGCTTCCTGTCTGACTCCAGTGGTGGTGCTGGGGCTGGAGAAGGGCTCTGCGCACAACAGCCCCTTCCCTGCTCACACTGGCAGACAGCAGTGAGTGTTTTATGCCTCCCTCTGTATCACAGGGCATGATCTGCCATAAGCATCCTTTGGAAATGCCATCTAACGCATTCCTTGCTAATGCGAGGATCCAGACAGCAGGAATGTGACTCCTACATTACCCCTGCAGCACTCAGCAAGTGCAGCTGTCAGTCTTCTGCAGCTAATAAATATTAAATTGTTATCTGGGCATCAAGAAGAGCCTTGTGGCCAGTGCTGCACATATTCTGTAGGCTCTCAATCTGAGATCACTGTGAATTGCCACAGGGAGCAGCGGTGGTGAGAGAGCGTGGAACTAGGCAGACACTCAGACCTGCTCCTTAGGAGTATGTGAGTCCTAACTGGACCACAACCACATTCACTGGATCGTAACAGCATTCACCACGGGGCACCTCCAAACACACGTCCCGAGGGCAAGCACCAAAATGCCATTTAAAATTCACATAGTCTGCCAGGGACACAGACAAAAAACACTGCCATCTGGTAAATTGGAACTTTAAATAAGCACAGGGCTAAGTTTTGTTGTTGTTGTTTTAAATCCTGAGCGGAGGGCTGCACTCCTCATTCAATCGATGACCTTGGCAAGCCATTGCTGCCCATTGCTGTGTGCCAGTAAAAGCGGGATAATACACTGAGTGGTTTCACAAAGGGCTGAGAACAGTAATGCCTTGGAAGATAAGAAGTGCTACATACACATGGAGATGGAGCCTGCTCTCCCTTTAGTATAAGTCCTGATTAACTCCAGAGAAACCACTGAAGAAATACCTGCTAGGTAGGATCGGGGTCAGGCTGAAGGCACTGCTAATTAAGATTAACTATGACCAAAAAGGTTTTATTGTGAATGGAGGAACAAAAACAGTCTACAGGAAAGGCATTCCCATCTAAGCCTTGAAGAAGCCTTATGCTACTGGAGACAATGTCAGGAATGGAGACACAGCACTGAAAGTGGCTGCCCAGGGGAGGTCTGAAGTCCCCAGTACCAAAGGCCTCTTAAGGCGAGGCTAGGTAAGCTAATGTCTCTAAAATGGAGTGGAGGGGGAAGAAGGACCTCTGTCTTGAGGCCTCTGTCTACTCTTTTTCCTATAGTTCCTGGTAGATGGTCGGTGAGTCAGAAGCAGATGAAGCCATGCGCAAGGGCAGGCTGTGATCTCACCAAAATGTGCTCGCTGAAGTGCTTCCAGCCTCTGCCAGCCCAGAGACACATGAGACCACGGATAATTACAGCTATAATTACACTTACATAGTTACATCAGTATAACTAACTCTCCTGGAATATGAATGGCCGCGTACAACGCTACACCAGTGAAAGTGAGCTTCAGCGGTATAATTAAGCCGATAAACATCCTGTACGGGTAGGCACCAAGCACCTGTCGTCAGCACCTCACCTCCCTGATGTGGTGGCAGAGCACTCAGGGGCATGGCGCATCACTGGGGTGGGCGGTCAAGCGAAGCCTCATGGAAAAAGTGAGCTTTGGAAAACATTAAGGCAGAAGTTCTAAGGAGGAAGAGAGACGAGGAGTGGGTGGCTACAAGGTGAGAACTAGAGAGCCAGCGGGGATAGAGTGGCTAAAAGGGAATGCAAGAGGGAAGGAAAAGAGATGAGAGGATTTCAGGGTGAACAGGAGCAGCTGAGATCTGCAGCGCACATGTGGCTTGGGAGGGCAGTGAAACTACAAACACTGCTCAACAGTTTAGGCTGTGAGATCGAAAAGGAGGCGAGATACATTGTGAGAATCAATAAATCGGTTACGTACCTTAAACCCTAAAATGAGAACGAGCCAAAGATCGGAATAAAGCGATGCACAGGACTGCATCCGGCTCACTGAGCAGGTCATGCCTTTCTCTGTGGCCTAGGAGGCAATGGGAAGGCAGAACTGAAGACTGCTGCCCTGACCAGGAGCAGATAGACCAATGGGCAGATGGGTCTGCAAACCCAAGCAAGTCTCCTCGGCACATTCCTAAAGGGAAATGCCGAACCTGGTGCTGCTGAGAAAGACAGTTAAAGGGAAGTTGTGGTATTCCAATTTCAATAGGGCTGGTTACGCCTTTTCCTAGAGCAGCTGCAGATGGCAAGGGGCTCTCCTGTGGCACCCAGATGACCTGCACAGACTGGCCTTGGCCATTCACCAGGACACCACTACTCGGCCAGGCAGGGCTCTGCTACCAGATACCGCTTCCAAGTCTGTGGCTGATCCCCCTTCATGTAATAGGCCATAGACACAAGCCTAGCCTGGAGCATCCAGAAGGCAGCACAGCTCATCCCTCTGCCTGGTTTTCAAACAGCCCCTCCAAATGCTTAACCACTGGCCAGCTTTGCCAGCAGAGCTTGGACAGGACACAGCACAGCACTGTACCGTCCCATTACCCGCAATGAGACGCTGAGGCTCCGGAAGCACTGGATCGGGTCGGAGAAAACCCACGTGAAGAGCAGCACAGCGTCTGCCAACACCAACACCACCACCATCGCCAGCAACTGGAGGTCTTTGATAATCTGCAAACATGTGGAAGTGTTACAGGAGAGTGATGTGGTGGTAGCAACAGCCATCCCAAACCGCTGCTTGCTGTTCTGGGCACTCGGTACTCACCACCCGCTTGTCCGGCACCCTCTGGGTGAACACCTTGTAGAGCCTCCAGCTCTTTCCCAGGATGGGTCCAAGCACCAGAGAGGTCCCCACACACAGCAGGCAGAGCCGCAACTGCAGGCAGGGAAAGGAGCTGGATTGGGGACACGTCTGCAGGGCCTGAGCTGACACTCGTGTCCTGTTCCCACCCATGTCCATGCACGTGGACACATCTGAGGACACCCGTCCTGGCAATCCCTGCTCACCTGGATGAGCATTTCCACCGATTTCCCCGATGACTCCAGGCTCTGCTCCTGAATCCCGAAGAGGTAAGCACTAGTGTAAGTCAAGCCACTGCCCAGCAGGGTCACAACGTTCAGATTGGGGCTGGACATCTTCACGATCCTCCAGGAGACAAAGCAGGGAAGTGGTGACAGTTACTGAGCGCAGCGGCCCAGCAGCACCGGGATGAGGTCCCCTTGCAGGGATGAGGGTGGCCTTGCTTGCCTCATGCTCATCCTCAGGCTCATCCCTGCCGTACCCTGTACCCTCAGCACTGGCCCTGAGCCCTGGGGAAGACCTTGCAGCAGGAAGGGAGGCCCTCACCTGTTTTTCCTGAAGCGGATAGTGAAGCCAAGGAAGAAGAGCGCAAGCAGAACTCCTCCGGTCAGAAACGTCCACACAACTCCCAGGAGGGCAGCAGAGAAGGACGGGGAGCTCTTTCCACTGTGGTCAGATGATGTCTGAGAAGGGTGGAAGGGATGAGGAGGAAGAGGACATCTCTGGGGCTCCCAGTGAGGGAGGTCCCTTCACTGGCATGGCTGCTCAGCCCTGAAGGACATGAAACCATGCTTCCCAAACTCCTCTCTCTCTCGCACATACACGCACAAAACAGCTGCTGTTTCCCTGGACATCAGTGGCCTGTGACTGTGTGAAGTTGATGGAGCACTTTGTTTACCACTGAGCAGAGTAAATCCTTGCCCTAGCAGGGGGAATATTAATTGTAGCAAAGCTGCCAGGGCCGGGGAGCCAAGCAGCTTATGGCCCTCTCATTAAGGGCTGCGCTCGGCCGGTCCCTGCGGCAGCCTCACGTGGAGCCAAGCGCCTGCACACGCGTCCCCGAGTTGTTCCTGCCGGCCCAGCAGTGGGGACAGGTGCCTCTTATTGCAGATGGTGACTTTTAATTAAATGCTGCTCTATTAATATTTGAAAAGCCCTTTGAAGTGGCAGGGGGCGGGAAAGGCCAAGGGCAGAGAAGGACACCCAGCGTGCAGCCTCTAGCAGGAGGGGACCGTGTTGCCTCGTGCCCTTCTCCATCCCTCCTCCCCAATCCCCTTCCCTGGAGGAAACGTACGATAGTGACGGTGCAGAGCTCCTGCAGCATCCGCTGCTGCTGCTCCTGGTTGCCGAAGCCAGGGTGGCCATTGCAGAGGTCAGAGCAGTTGAAACCCAGCTCCATAGCACATCCTCAGCCTTCATCCAGGACAGCCTTTGATTCAGCGTAGGGTGCCCGGCTGACAGAGTGCCATCCCGCACCGTCCTGCCCGGCTCCTCGGGGTGCCCTGCAGACCAGCATGGAGTGGGTGTCACTGCAGCCGCCAGCCCCCAGTGCCGAGCCGAGGCCAGGCGTGTGCCAGTCCTGACACCCCGGCCCCCGTGCGCTCTCACTGCCTCCTTTGCTCCTCTTCGGTGGGGATTTTAATAGGCCTCATTACCATTTTAGACATGAGGTCATACTTATGCTCAAGCATCCCTACCCAATTACCATTGTCACTGGTTTTAATTAGCTTCCCGTACACGGCCCTAAGCGAGGCTCCCGCCGCCAGCAGCTGGGGAAGACGCGCGAAAGCTCTGTCCCCGTTCACTGGTAGTGGCAGGGAGGCAAAAACATTCCAGGAGTGTTCCTTGGGGCTGCCCCCAGCACATGGACCCCGAGCTCAGACCCCAAACACAGCTAAAGGGCATAGCACCACCATTCCCCTCCTCAGGTGCACCTCCTGGGCCAGAAGCTCCTGGGAAGGAAAAGCTGCCACCACCATGTGCACGGCAAAAGGCCAGCACCGGGTGAGGCTCTCCCACCACTCACAGTTGGACATGAGTCTGCAGGGAGCTCATGGGGCACCTCTGGGTGAACGCAGTGATGTCCGGCCACCCCTCAATGAGTGGCACCAAGAGCCAGCGCATCTCCCCACGAAGCTGCCCCTTGGGAATACTTTGGACAAAGGCAATTTGCATTCAACTCAATGTCTCCAGGGGTTGACAAGCTGCTTCTTTAGATTCTCCAAGACCCAAGATGATTTGTCTGCTGACGCTGAGCAACTGTATTTGAGTGCATAAACATCCTGCAACAACACTGGTGATGTCTGATTGTAAATCTTGACTCTCTCAAAGCTTCTCCTTGCCCTCAGATCCTTTTTTGAAAGAGCAAAGGAATAAAACCCCAAACTTAAAGAAGCTGAAAAATCTATGCAAAAATGCCTGAGCCCAAAGCAGGCACAATGAAGGTTTCGCCTCAACAAATTATTTTTCATCTAGCGTTGAAAGAGACTTTTTCCCCACCAAAACAAGGCAGCGTCACAACTCGATGAATCCAGAGGTGGAAAACCAATGAAGTCAATTTGCAAACAACAGAACAATCTCCACCTTTCTTGAACACCTCCAGGCACGGTGACTGCACCACCTCCCTGGGCAGCTGTGCCACTGCCTCACCGCTCCTTCTGAGAAGACATCTTTCCTAATATCCAACCTGAGAGAGACCAAGAAGGGGACCTCTGCTAATTCATGCAGCTTATGCCCCCACTGATGGGAGATGGGGCCTACTGGTGGGGAGCAGCCCCAGCAGGACGGGATGCCGGGCCCCACGCCTAAACCACCAAGCCATTTGATAGCTTTTCCAGTAGATGAATGACACGAGATGGGTTTTGCAATTCAGAAAACTCTGGCGCTTCTGAGAAAGATTCGCGCTGCTCCCTTCTGCCATTCTTGCCCAACAAGATCCCTTCTCGTTTGACCTGAGAAACCTGCAGCATCGCCAACCCCAAGGCGAACAAAAAAATCCCAAGCTACACTCACTGCGGCACCCCCAAACACAGCTATTCAATAATTGCCTCTTCCTCTCTCCTCTCAGCCTTCCCGTGCACTATTTCCAGCCACCCCTATGGAGTGGCCATGCATTCACCCTCATCCACGTTCCGGATACGGAAGTGTTGTCGGGTGCCCATCCATGCTGCCGATGCCATCACCTCCTGCTTCCATCACCGCGGAGGGCTCTCCTCTTTGCAAAACCACCTCTTCCCAGCCATTCCCATCCAAATCCTGTCCCAACGCGCCACTCTGAGCCATGGCCCCGAGCTGCAGCAGTGGTGGCCTCCAGGCACTCGCACTGTTGGCAGCCACGGGGAGGCACAGCCTGCGCTGCTCTCCATAACTGCACCCAAAAAAGTCATCCAGCTTGCTATTTACAGCAGCAACTCAACCCGTGGCTGAGGTGCGTGGGACTTAATTAAAATAGAGGTTCTTTCCTCGCTGCTGAGCTATGGAAGTGCAGAGGGAGAGGCCGCAGCGGGACGTCTCCATGAAGTTGCACTGCAGATGGAGGCTGTCCCCCGGGAGCTCACCATTTCAGGAGCTGGCAGAGAGGAGCTCCTGCAATCAGACGCTGGCCCTGCACAGCCCCGATACCCGTGTGCTCCCGCAGGTCAGGTGAGGGTGGCAGCACTGCCAAGCCAGGCAGAGGGGATGCTGCCAAGCCAAAAAAGCTCGCCATCGTTATTATTTTTGCTTTTTAAAATCAGACGGGAGCTTGGCAATCGGATGACAGGTTCTGACCCCGTACCAGGAGGCAGAGCAGTCTCCGGTGCCTCCTAGGGAGGGCCCCGCGTGGGTCAGAGCCACGCCAGCTCCCACCGGGCTCGCCCTGGCACGGCGCAGGCGAGGCGATGCCGGCACATCAAGGGCGCCAAGAAACGCCAGCTGCAACCCAACACGGGCTGCGGGCGGGTGACGGCTGCCAGTTTCCAGGGATCTGGTTTCCCTGCTCTCCTCCGAGCCCCGCTCAGGCTGCAGGGTGGCCGTGGGGCAGTGGAAAATGTGCGGCGCGGGCTGCGTGCGACGCTGACATCCAACTGAGGCCGAGCGGGATGTGACGAGCCACTCCCGGCACGCTGCCCCCGAGCAAATGAGGCAGGAGCGGGGCCGCAGTGCTGCAGGGCCAAACGGGACCCTCTGCCCTGCTGAGGGGCCGGGAACAGCCTTTCTTCCCTTTGCTCCTTCCACTCCAACGGAATCCCGTGGGATCCGGGGAGATTGCTCACCAGAGCCACAACTTCCCATCCCCGCATCCCGCAGCCAACTCGCTCCTGCTCAGCATCCCCCTGCACGGCACGGCTTGTAGGGTGCGGGGACTTTCAAAAGAGGGGAAAAAAAACACCCTCTCACGCCCACCACCGTTGCGAGGCCGGAGGTGATCTCCACGCACCGCGCCGCACCCCGAGCACGGAGCAACCCGAGCGCGGAGCGCTGCGAGCGCGGAGCCCACCTTCCCGAAGCGGGGCCCCAAAGCCGCTCGCCCCCCGCTGCGGCCCCCGACCCACCTGCACCGGCCCGAGGCTCTGCGGAGCGCCGCCGAGCTGCGAACCTCGGGGCTGGCGGCGGCTGCGCCCGGCTCGGCTCGGCACGGCACGGCACGGCTCAGCGCGGTGGAGGCGGGCGGCGGGGAGGGGCCGGGGCGGCCCCGCTCCTCCCGCCCGGCTCGGCGCCTCTCCGCCGGGGTCCCGGTTTCCCTCTGTCCCGGCTTAAGCCCGGGGGTCGGGAGATCCGCGTCCCACCGACGGACCTTGCGGCCCCCGGCATCCCCGCTCCCTCTCTTTCCCTTTCGTCTCCCGCAGCCCCGACGCCCGCGTTAACTTCCCAGCCTCTCCCCACTCCGTTTGACCGGGTTTTCTTCCCCGGCTCCTTCAGCCGAAAGCCCTTCTCCCCACCGGCACCCGGGCCCGGCCCCACAGCACCTCCGGAAAGCGTCGTGCTTGGCCGAGCGGGTGTTCTCTTCCCCTACACCCCGTTACGTCGGCGGTTGCTCCGGCAGGCCCTGTCGTGCGCAGCGATGGCTCTCAGTGCCAAACAGGAGCGGGGAGGTGGGCAAAGGCTGCACCGCGCGGCGCTGCCACAAACGCCTCTCCGGAGCCGACGGCGTCAGCCTGTTCGTTACACGCGGGATTTCCATCCTAAAAGCTCACGTTACACCACAGTGTTACAGTCGGCCTCTGTTTCAGCTGCGGCTTTGGTCACCTGCTGAACTCTCCGTAAACACCTCCATTTTCAGCCCAAGTTTCCTTTGGGATGAACTGCATTGTGTATTTTCTTCGGTTTGGGGAAAATCAGCCTTTTCAGAACTCCAAATTGCTGTCTGACTGCCTGTGGCTGCCCTGAGATGTCCATCCTGGCCCCGCTCATGGAGGCCGTGGGTCACACGCATGCATGGAGCACTCCCTCTCGGTTTTGCTCATGAGCACCAATACACACAGTCTGCTCCGAGGTGCCTAAATCAGGTAACGTCGTGATCCACATGCATGTCTGTCGTTTGTCAGCAGGGGATTGGGACTGGGGGAGTTTTGAGATCCCTTCCAACCCATTCTTTCCATATACTCAGCCCACTCAGCCCACAGTTCCCCGACTTTAAATTGGCGAGGCTCTGGCCCATCTGGGTGGTCATTTGGATATTCTTCTTTTTATCTGAAGCTCTTGACTACCCTCTTGTTATTCCCACGCCATCCTGTTGGCTTTGTGACCCTTCTGAAATTGTCTCCAGTGACATAGAACCGTGGAATCATTAGAGTCGGAAGGGACTTTAAAGGTCATTGAGTCCAGACCCATGCAATGGACAGGAACATCCACGGCTTGATCATATTGCTCAGAGCCCTGTCCAGCCCGGCTTTGAATGTCTCCAGGGACGGGGCAACCTCTACCTCCCTGGGCAACCTGTTCCAGTGCTTCACCACCCTTATCCTAAAAAAAAGCTTTTTCCTAATATCCGGTCTAAATCTCCCTCTTTTGTTTTGAAACCATTTCCTCTTGTCCTATCACCACAGACCCTGCTAAAGACTCTGTCCCCTTAATCATTCTTGTAGCCCTCCTATACAAACTGAAAGGCTGCCCTCAGGTCTCTCTGGAGCCTTCTCCAGGCTGAACAGCCCCAGCTCTCTCAGTCTTTCCTCATAGGAGAAGTGTTCTATTCCATGGATTGTTTTTGTAGCCCTCCTCAGGATGCGCTCCACCAGGCCCACGTCTCTCCTGTCCTAAGGACTCCACATCTGGACGCAGTACTCCAGATGAGGTCTCACCAGAGCAGAGCAGAGGGGCAGGATCACCTCCCTCACCCTCCTGGCCACGCTTCTTTTGATGCAGCCCAGGATGCAGTTGGCTTTCTGGGCTGTGAGGACACATTGCTGGCTCGTGTCCAGCTGCCATCCACCAGCAGCCCCAGGACCTTTTTGGCAGGGCTGTGCTCCATCCTTATATCTCCCAGCTTGTACTGATAGTGGAGACCTACAGCCCATGTAAGCAGAAGCTATGGCAAAGTCTGAAGCAAGAATTTCAGCTCCAGCGTGGTTCCCACCGTGCTCAGAATCCAAGTTTACTCCCACCCGTGGAAACTGGTTTGTGAGCAACACCCTGCTCACCCATCCTGTCTCCTATGCAAACAAGGCTGATCCCAGATTCACCTGACGGGAGGTCAGGCAGGTACAGAGGGCTCGGGCCTGAGACATCATCCAACCCCCGTTTGGCCATTTCCCCACAGTCAATGAGCTGCCAGTGGACAGGCGGTGCGCTCAACTCTCCCTGATCCATTCCGCTCCACCTGCTAAGCAGAACCATGCAGGTGTTAAAAACAGTGTGGGTCTGTAGATTTCATGCGCCCTGACAGCAGCAGGATGGGATCCCACCCTGGATGGGGACCACGTCAGGACAAAGGGTGGCAGGGCAGAGTGTGTAAGTAAGAAAGCAGCAGGTCGGCTCTGCGGCAATGCGGTCAGAGCACAGGGGAGGAGGCACCAGGCACCTGGCTTTGGAAACAACGATGCAGATTCCGTCCTGGGAATCTGACTCAAACAATTGCCTCATCTTTGACGAGAGCCTCTCCAATTCATTGGGATCATTTCCTTTTTTGAGAGTGATATCCTGAGGGAATGAGGCTTATTCAGAGCGTATTCAAGTGTCCATTGTCCCCGCTGCAGCAATATTTAAACATTCTGGCAAACTGCAACAAATATAACAAAGGGAGGAGACTCTCAAAGCTGTGAAGTTTTGACAAGTTTCTGTGGCAGGGCAGAGAAAGAAGCCCAGCAAACCATGGGCTGCCCAGAGGAGCTGTGGCTGCCCCATCCCTGAAGGCACTCAGGGCCAGGTTGGAGGGGCCTCAGGCAGCCTCAGAGGGTGGGTGGCAACTCTTCTTGTAAATGAATGACTGAATTCCTCCAAAGTTTGTCAGTGCTTCAGGGAAGGACCGTGCTGGTGCCCCACAGCAATGTTCCACACAGACCTCCAAGGACGGCGCTCCTGAGGAATCCAGCCAGGCTTTGCACAGGCCCCGGTACATGCCCACACAGGATACCCGGAGTTCAGCTAATTTACGTAGGCGACTGCTCATGTCCAGTGTGTCCAATAATCCAGCCTGCTCTTTCCTGTAATACTGAGTCCTCGTGTATTATTGTTATTAAAGGTTTAGCATGACCTGGAACACAGGGAAAGCAGCCAGCTTCTTTGATGCTCATGTGAACCACCAGAGCTTTCAGGGTTCACTCACTGCGGCCAGCAACACCCAAGCCCAGCAGCACTTAGTGGTCTCGGGAGGTATCTCAGCCTCGCAGGATTTGATAAGGAAACAACAAAGTCTCCCGCAGCGCTGTGTTTCAGCTGTGCCCGTCTGCTAAATAACAGGTGGTAAATGATGGTTTCCTTCAATTGTAGCAGTCTGTGACTACCTATGAAGTCACACAGTGACCTCAGCTCAGTCCTTCACCGCGTCCTTTCTTCTGCTTCGGCGCTGTGAAGATGTTTTTCTTTCTAACAGTAGAGAATAAAAACAAAAACAAACCCCTTTCTATTAACGCAGGTCTAACTCACGTCCAGGGCACAGCAGAAGCAGCCCTTTCTTCTGGCTCTAGCTACTCATCTGAAGCACTTTGCTGACTGCAGTCCTTCTCAGGTAGCCCTGTGTTGCAGCGGGGTCCCGGGGCTCACCCTGCTGCTGCTGGCAGGAAGGATCCCTGGCAGAGCACTGACAGGGAAAAGGGGTACGATGGGTTACAGAAGAGGGAAGGTAAAAAGCATGTGAGTATCTCTGAAGGATCCAGCACTGGGAGCCATGTGCCTGGTAGCCGATATCTTAAAGAAATCTACCAAGTC
>PPHD01023775.1:0-12352 GCA_002909625.1 Bambusicola thoracicus
ACACTGCATAGCTTCATAACTCAGGGCCTTCAGGTCTTCCTGTTAAACAACGAATTGCAAGAAACAAAAAATTAGAATGAAACCAAAGGCTCCAAACCCTCTTTGCCTTCAGACTTAACAACTACATTATCTGCAAGCCCTCCCAGTTACATATCACAGTCTTCTCAAAAAGACTGCTTTCTTCCCCAGATGATCCATATTTAAATAAATGCTACCCTTAACAGAAGCCAAGAGGCGAAAAGAAAAGTTCCAGTTGCATATTACTTCACATGTCCTTCTTCGGGTCTGGTGAAGGTGCACAGCTTGATCTGGAGCACACCGGAGCCAATTTCAGTGACAACACTAATCTCTATCTGCCTTATTTAGGGCAGGATGATCTTACAAATAACACAATATTCAGATGTTATTGCTTAAAAACAAACAGCAGGAGGAGGCCAGCTGTGAAGTCATTCTGCATTCAGAAAATTTTGAAAGCTTTTTGTTCAAGAGATGAAGGAGAAGTGGAGGCAAATAAATATTCCTAATAGTTGTTGGAATAATTCAGATATTTTTATTGAAAAATGCTGTTGCATCAAAGCCAAAATATTCGTAGCAATGCATATGTTTTTGGAAAAAATACCTGGCCTCTTTCAGAGAAATAATAAAAAAGAACTATCCAAGTTAAACTTTGAGCTTGTTGATATAAAAATTGAAGTTTTGGCAGAATCCTTTTCCTTGAAAATACAAAAGTTAGTTTCTTTCTCAAACTGCAGAAGCTGTTAGGAAATGGGATTGTTCTCCTGAGAGAGCAAAAGTTTTCTTTTTAACTTCAGGATAAAGGTACTGGAGCTGAAGAACATTTTCAAAGTTTGATAGGAAGTGTTAAAATAACATTTTCTTCTAAAAAGAAAATCATTTTTGAACATCTCTTTAAGTTACAAATTGTTAACAGAGAAGCATTCTCCCTACCTCTCATGATGTCTTTGAATTTTATTTCTAAATCAGACCAAGTGCATTAAAAGTTTCTCAATCTATCTTTTTCCAGAAATATTATGCAACTAAAAATAACAAATAAGCTATTTTCCTAAACAATAAGGCTTTTAAAGTCCACTCTGACAGAGATTAGGTTTAAATCACTCTAAAACAAACAAGTGACCTAGATTTGAAAGAGATCTTCTATTATCTGAAGTCTATGAAGCTGTTTATAATAATAGTGTTTTTGCTGTTCTGGAGGCATGATGTCTCGCTGGAACTTTCTGTTCTCAACACGCATCTTTGGAGGTCCCACGCAGCAGGCATTTCCCAAGCATCTTAAAGCCATCCAGTGCTAGGCCAGATCCACCACCTCATTTATTAGGTGATGACCATAGCAGAGGCGAAAGCAATCCAGGGAGATCACCTGGGTGCAGGGTGAGGTGAGCTGCTAAAATGATTCATTTGCAGTGACCTCAGAGCTTGCCTGCAGTTGTATTTGTGTTTCAGTTAGTCATGAAGGAAACAATAACCCTTGGCACTATTTGCATACCACCAAATGTCCTCGACTTGTACTTCCAGTGTTGGCTCATTTCAAGAGATTGAAATTCCTGATTATAATTCAATACATTTAACACTTTTCCAGAAGAGGAAAGTACATGTTTTCAAGAAGAAAAGGAAACATTTGAGAGGAAAAGCAATGATTAGCTCGGGATGATTTCATGAAGCCAGCAATTTCTCTGGGAGTACTCTGAAGGAGAAACCCATCTGCAAGGCACTGCAGCGTGGAGCACAGGGAAGGCAGAGCTGTCCCCAGGTCCCCTGTCATCAGGCATTGACCGGGCAACCAGCTTGGCCAGAGAAAATGCCCTCATCTTAAACTCTGTGTCTGGGGCCAGAAACACATCAACCATGGTTGCGTTCCTAACCCAGGCACGTTGCGCTCTAGCCCTCCCAGCATGGGGCAGTGTTGGGGTTTCCTGCAACTTGCTTTTAATGGGGAATATATTGTCCAGATGAGATTCTGGTTTTCATCTTTCATGTTAATACAGGCTTCCACATCCGAAGGAGTTTGGGGTTGGCTTTGAGCTGCTTTTATCACAGTTTGTGGCTACATTTTAAGCTGCAGCATTGTCTATGGTATATTTTTCAAGCAGAGGAAAGGAGATCCTTCCTTTTTTTTTTTTTTTACCTCTACAGTTGTCACGAAATGGATGCACTCACAAGAGTCACAAACCTTAAGCTGCTGGCCTGAGCAGGCATGTTTCTTTGTTAAATCCTTTTAACTTGGAACACCGGAACTGCTGTTGCTGCTTCAGAGCTCTCCAGTGCTTGCAGGGCACTTTCACATTCTTTGATTTTCTCTCTCCAACCCACCATGTCTGCACTTCTGTCTTTTTCTCCTTTGGGTTGTCCTGGGGTGAGCAATGAGAACTCTCTGCACTCCTCAGCATCCCAGCTCCCACCTGCATCATCAAAAACACCACTCAGCTGCCTCTGCTGTGACCTAAGCAACTTCTGTTTCACTACTGCTTCATCACCTTTTCTCCTCTCAGGTCACTGTGTCAGATCTCTAACTTCAGCAGTAGATTTGACAGCCCAGTTCTGAGGAATCATGATCTTTAGAGACTGTGCTAGTAGTCAGTCCCAAAATGGATGGGCACAGAAGTGATGCAAAGCCATCTCTGCTCCATTTCACCCACGTCCAGAGAGAGCAATGAGATAAATGTTCTCCAGGTAAATTGTCCATATGTAACTGCGCAGTTCAAAAAACAGATTTGCCTCACTTGTTTAAGCTTGATAGCCTCTGTGACTTGCTATTTCACACATGGAGAAATGAAGAAAAGCTGTTGCTCTTTTCTTGTTTGTTTTGTTTTGGGTTTGTTTGTTTTGAGAGTAAGACTGTATAAAAAAATCAAAAGCCATCCAAGCAACAAAGAACTTTACAGGAATCCTTGGAAACAAGCATTTATGTGACCCTGTTATTTTAAAATATTGACAGCGTAGTTTGAACCCACAGACTGACAAATCCTTTTGTGCAAGCCTTCCACCAACTGAAATGAGTTGCCCTCCTCACATTATCTGGTTTTGTGAGACTTTGGGCAGGTGCTGTCAGCAATAATAAACCCGGCATCCTCAAAAGGATGTAAAAAACTTCTTTGCCCACAATTTCGAGGCTCCCTAAATAGCTGCTCTTAGATTTTCCTTTCCTAAATACTTCTATCACTAAATTCCTAAATAAGTGATATTCCCTGCTCACAGCAGTTAAAAAAAAAAAAAGCCAGCAATTCTCCCTAGCCTTGCCGGCAAGTGGGAGCTTGCCCTCCCTGTGCTCTGCCCAAAAGCTACATTACCAGGTTAGCCTGGACCTGAGCCCAAGCTAACATGAACAGCTCCTAGCAGGGCTTATAAACCAGAGCATATCGCTGTGGCTGGGTCAAACATCACACTGCACTTTTGCCTCTGCCCATGGCAAGCCACGCAGACAAGACAGACCTGTGTCTGTGAGAAGAGCAGCAGAACAGTTACGATGAAAGCCAAGCCAGTATTGACTTCAGAAAACAGACCAAGAAACTACCTACAACTTATTACCAGATACTACAGCTCTGTAAGGGCTTCTGATGTTCACATTATAAAGAAGGATATTGAAAAACTGGAGAAGGTGCAGAAGAGAGCTGTAAAAATGATTCAGAGACTGGAGAAAATGCCCTACATTGAAACACTTAAAAAATTCAATCTGTTTAAGTTATCAGGAAGAAGGCTGAGAAGCCACTTGATTACAGTGAGTAATACCTTCAACAGGAGAAGTTTGTGGTCGGCTCAGGGCTTCATTCTAATACAGACAAGAAAGACATGGCCAGAGAAAATTGATGGTAGCTTGAAATGTAAACTGGAAAATGTAATTATTTTTTCCCAATTATTCTTGAGAAAGAACATCCTGAAAAAGATGGAGGATTGTCCCTCTTTTGGCATCTTTAAATTGGGACTAGATGCTTTCCTGGACGTTGGATCAGTTACTAGGCTCAAGAGAGGCAAATCCATGTATGACTGAGCAGCATTTAGTTTTTCCTCATCATCACCCCTTCTTACCCAGTAAGCTCTACTGTGGTTACTCCCAGTGGGTAAACAAGGCCAGAATCCTAATGTGGGTTTTGACAGGCATAATCCCTGTGCCTAGCAAACACTTCCTAGGTTTGCCTGAGAGAGGTAGAAGAGAGAATGAGGAACACCAATCCTGTGGTCACTGGCTCTCAAGAAGCAAGCAAGAACTTCACTCACCCTTCAGAAGCAGCTCTGGTCTACACGAACATAGTCCAAAACCTAAGCCAAAACAAATGATTTCTGAGCTCCGAATGGAAGAAAACCATGGGAAAGACAGGGAGACATGTTGAAAAGGAACAGTATGACAATAGGAGACCATGTTCGTACCCAGTGGGCCATTGTCTGACACACTGGAGAATCAAGCTGGGTGCACAGGGTGCCTTGAAGGTGCATGGCAGTAGCACAGTAACTATCTGGAGGTCCTTCTTTAAATTCTTTTCTTTAAAAAGATTTTTTTTTTCCCTGTTCCATTCACTGATGGAACTCTGTCATTCACCGAGCCATTGTATCGGGGTATGAGAAACCTCCCAAATGCACAGGAGGGATTCTGGATTGAGATGCAGACAGGCACAGATCTCCATATTGTCATGTTGCCCTCACACTATCACAGCTGGAAGCAAAAAACTTTTTGTCTGGGGTGCGTGTGTGCAGCTGGGGCCTGGGCAGGTCTCTGCCAATGCAGACATCTAGTGTACTTTCCTTCCACTCTTCACCAACAGATGGTGTCAGAGGGAGTCCCTTTCCTGCCCAAAGCCTCCAGGCCACAGCGGTTGTATTTCCTTTTAATTACCTCTATGTGAAAGACTACTGTATTCTACAACATTTGTTCTTCCTGAGGCAGCTTGCAGCAGTGGTACCGCTTGTGCACAACTACAGCATAAAAGCACAACTTAGGGCAAAGATTTCAGTGTATTCATTTTCCACATTGTGCAGGAGTTATGTTCAGTGAAAATTATATAAATGTCGTGTACCAGCTCGTATGTCATTTCCACAGAATGTTACAACTATTCTGTTATGTAATAGTGAGCTAATAAAGTCAAACCAAAACTCACTATATCACTTTCTACGTGAAGTCACCTCATTTATCCTTTTTCCCTTTAATTTAAATCTCATCTCTATTTCTACATTTACCTTCCTATGTATTTCTAGCACAGCATATTCCCGACACCCTTCTTATTTTACTCTGTGATCTAAACAATGCAGAATAACAGGGTTTGAAAATTTGGACTGGAAATACCATGAGAACAGGCTCTGTCAAGAGCTTTCCAGTATTTCCTGCTTCTGGTTGAGCTGGAAATACTCAGAGGGTGAAATTCTGGCCCAGCTGAAGTCAATGGGAATTTTGCCATCAACTTCAATGGGGCTAGAATTTCACTCCTGGTATTTGCTCCATGTATCCAGTCTCAACTAGATCTGGTGTGGTGTGAAAAGGAAAAGTTTTCTTCTTTTTTTTTTATTTTTATTTCCTTCCTCTTATAAGATTTAATGCTTAAAAAAGCCTCACATATTAAGATTAGATGTAAATGTCAAGTAACACCAGATAGGCTCCCAGGTTGCCCAAATGATCCATTTCTTCTATCCAAGTAATTGCACATCAGAAACAGTGGTATTCAAAATATCAAATGATGCAAAGATTAAAAAATGACAATTGTCTGTATAAAATAATTAAGAAGATATACTGTGTCTCTTTTGACAAAGCACATGTTGTAGGCAGCTACCTTGCTTTTAGGATCCTGATGCCAAAATCTTTTGCAGCCAGCAGTGCAGTGACTGCTACATGTGCAGAAAGTTTGAATTTTTGCTTTTAAACAGCACTCTCTTGGCAGAGGCCTTCACCATCAGTGAAAGAGGTTTTGCACTTCTTTAAATCTGATACCTTTTGATCTTTACTTAAGATGGCATAAAACTTTCAACTAAGCTTTGAGGAGCAGGTGGTCCTCAACGTTTTGCTTGTGTCTGCCACTTTCTTCCAGGAGGTGGTTTGTAATTCCTTGCCCACTAGAGACAATCCATTACAGCAAGTCTTTTCCTTTCAGCAGATAAAGTCAGTTCTGTTTCTACTAAATACCCTATTCATTTCTGTGTTCATGTTTTACATTAAATAAATGCTTTTATTTGCATGCTACTTAATAACAACAGTCATCAAAAGCAAACTGATTAGTCTGAGATTGTACTGGTAAGGATTCATGGGCAAGGGACATTTCTGCAAATCTCTGTACCTTTTTCTGCATTTCCAGAAGACCTAGTGAACGTCTGACCAATAGAGATGTGTGCTTGAGCAAAAGCATCATCCCCAGTTCCTTCCTAGAAATAAGAAGCTTTCTTAAAGAAGAACAATAGTGGGAGCATCCAATTAATTCACAGCTATTCATTTTGTCTTCATTGACAATTAGCAGGCCTCCTGACACACTGCTGTCTCCCTTCTGCAGCAGAAATGCTTGTGCCAAGTGGACTTGGGCTCACACAGTCATTCATCAGCATGTGTTTCCTGGTGCAAATAGTTTCTAACTCCTTTCCAAGAGCAAACTCCAAGGGGAAAAAAAAAAAGAAAAGAAATAAAAAGGGTTTTGTTCTCTGTGAAAAAAGCCGCGGCTGCACACTAAAGCAGGGCCGTGAGGAAAAAAGGGAAACATGGTCCACAGCATCCCACTACAGAGTAGCCAGCCCTGCCTGGACACTGGACTCAGACCTCTGGCCACTAACATCCTCTGTCCTCACCAGCCTGAGCCCAGCATGAGGTGGAACAGTGGGTACAGGAGTCAAATCTTGTTTTCTCCAAGGTAAACCAGGAGGAAGAACACAGCAAGAGAAAGGGAGAATCAACAGACCTGAAACAGAGCTGATCATTACAGGACTGACATGTCACACAGGCAGACTCTGAGATTTCGGACGATGCTCCCAGGGTATGAAAGACTCTGAAATATAACTGTAGTGGCTTTTCTATCTGCAGAAAGGTAAGGTGAGTTTTGGCATATTTATGACTGAGTTGCTCACAAGCGTGTTTAGAGTTCATACACTTGAAGGCCAGTGATGGTCAGGGAGTCATGGTCACAGACAGTGCTTTAGTATGTGGGGTAGAGTACATGAATTTAAACAGCCTTTTGCAGGACAGAAAAAGCACTGCCTGGGCAATATGGGGTGAAACAACAATTTTGCAAGTGGAAATGTAGGCTTATGATAATGCCAAGTTTCCCTTTTCATCCTCTTTGCAGATATGCCCAGCTTCTTCGAGACTGAGTTTGCAGCATGGCTCTGAGGAGGATGACCAGTTATGTGGCCATTTTATGTCACTTCTACATGTTGAATTTTGACCAACATTCTGAAAAGCAAACTGTCAAATTAACTGTGCCACATGTTCCTCATCTCCCCAAGATTGGTGGAGATAAGCAGGCCAGTGCCACCATTTTCCTTTGCCTGCATGCCTTCCCACTCTTGTCAGTTTCTTAGACACCAGCCTCCTGGAAGCTATATCACCCTCAGAGCCACCAACACCTTTCCTGGTAGTCCCCTGTATTTCAGCTGCAAATATTTTCTGACATTTTCCTTCTTCAACTTGTTACATGGAAGCTGACAGCCCTGGTCGCCTGCCCCTCCCCACTGCCTTTCTTATGGTCTCACCAACCATCCTGTCTGGCATGTGGCAGGTTAGTTCTCTGGGGTCAGTTGACTGGAATAAATTCAGACTTACCCACTAGACTGCAGCAGAGCCTTTGTTACCTTCTAAGTTTTAGACACAAGTTTCTCTACAAGGACTGGCTGCTTATTGACACACCTAATTTTTTAAATGGACTTCAAGAAACTTCCCACACATGTGCCAGAACAAGTGGCTTTCCAAATAGTAAAATCAGGAAGGGCTTTTTCCCCTCTTCAGCTCCTGAGCTGCTGATTTACTCCTCACCTAGTTGTCCCTGTTTGCTTATGGGAAGGCTGGTGGACATCGCAAGACCAGTGGAATCCCCAGCGCCATTGCTGGGCCTTGACCACGAGGGCAGGGGCACACTGATGTCCATATTGGGCTGAGGAAGAGTTTCTTCTTCCAGACCAAACTTTCTGGATCTTGGTGGTTTTACGCTTATCTCTAAGGCATGGGGCTTGGTTTGTCTGACAGGAGTGCCAGAGCTTGCTGAACCAATCTCAGATCCCGCTGTCACAAGGGACTTACATCCAGGAGGTCCCAGGCTCTGGCATTTTCTGCTGCTGACACCAAGCTCAGCTCTTAAAACTGCCTTTACTGACAGCCTTGGGCTTGATCTTGCAGCCTGTGGTATTTAGGAGGACAGGGTATACAATCCACCAGCCTCTTTCTGTCTTCAATTTCTAGGAAACTATTATAGCGCCTTCCAAAAAGGCTCACGTCTGCCTGCCAGCACCACATTAGCATGACTACTGCTTTGAAACACAATAACTGCAGCAGCTCAGTATCTGTAATGCATCCCCTGCTGTACTGTGTAGCTTTGCACACGCCTATGTGCCATTAATGAATCATCACGTGGGAAGTGTTTTCATTATCCCTTGCCTTTCCAGCACTGGGGTTTCTTGGCGAACGTGCAGCCTGGGCCACAGCAGCTGTCTGTCTCACTCTCCTTCATTTAGATTAAAAACGTTTTTTGTTGTTGTTTTGAAGTGCCCATTGAAGTGACAGGATGGAGAAGGATGGCTAAGTCCAAGTACGAATATCTTTATTTCAAGACTACGCTAATAGCCTCTAAGAATTTTTCTCTGCTGCACTTCAGATAAGAGTGGTAAGCCTATAAATTCATTAGCGGGTAATGGAGCAACCTCACTTTATCTATGTCTTTTCACAGGACTAGGGTTTCATTCTGTGCCAGGAGTCATACATCACACTCAACATGTACGTCTCCAGAGCCAACCAAGAGAAAGTGCAGAAAAACTACTGTTAACAAGGGAGTAATTACATTCAGCATAAATTAATTATTGGTCACTCAGGACTGGTGGGAAAGGGCCACACAGACTGTGTCTGACTGAGTTCCCACCTCTGAGGGAAGAAATATTTAAATATGAATCATAAGACAATGTGAGGTGGGCCCTTTCTGGTCTACTGGTCTTTAACTGCACGTATTTGCTAATATGACATGTGGCTTATTTGCTTTAACACTATAGGTACATTGTATTTTTTTAGGGCAAACATGAATGATAGTCGTTCAGACAAGGGTCATTTCAGAGCAGCCAGCGTCAGACCCAACCGAGTGAAGCCAGGAGGGACTTGAAAATGTAATTCAGCCAGAAGAACAGGACACGGATCAGCAAGTGAGTGATGGAAGGTGTTCATGAGGAATTTAGATTACCACACACTGCAAATAAACCCTGAGAAGCTGGAGCAGGCAGGGAGTGAGGAAATCTGACTAGTAGGCAGAGAGGAGCCCTCCCAGGGGTGAGGGAAGATGTAGGGTGCACCCTGATCTCCGCCAAAAATATCAGTGCTAGTCCAGGAAAGTTTAGTTGTGACTGAACCCTGAAACTTGGAAAGGTAGGAAGACACATAAAATAATGTTGGGCTGGTCTCCAGTAACCAACTAGGAGATTAAAATTGCTTGTTTTTTGTGTAACGTTAAAACTGTTCCACGTCTCGACAAAAATCAGGAAATTCAAAGTTAAAGCGGATCCTCATAAATGGAAATTCTTGCCGTCATGGGAAATAAAAAGCATATCAAGATGCAAGTGACAGATGTACTGTCAACTGGGAGCCCCAGCTTGGAATTTCCTGGCTTTTTTATTTATTTCACTGCTCCTAACACAGTGCATAGCCGGACCAGGGTTTATTCCTCCTAGTCTCTCCCTTATTAGCAGGTACTCATATACACTGATAAACAATTACACATGGTGTGAAAATTAAGGTTTGGGTTTCTTTGTTTGTTTGTTTGTTTGTTTTTATTGTTTGTTCGTTGGTTGTTTTTTTGTTGTTTTGTTTTGTTTTGGTAATTGTTTTTGAAACTGCTTATTAGACAATTTAGTAGGGAATTTTTCTCATTTGGAAAGACCTGTGTATTACTGAATGCAAAACTGAGACCTATCAGTTACATTTTCCTATAAAAGAGAAGTCAACACCCGTCTTAAAAATATCCTGGTATGTGGAAATTCACCTGTAAGATCAAAAATGCAGTTTCCAAGCTCAACTCCATGCAGTTCACATTGAGCATCCTGATCAGCAGGTTATTTTAGGATGTTCCGTCTTAGTTTGCCCAGAGTTTTCACTTTAGGCCTTAGAAACCTTTCATTTTACAAAAATACCAAGAATAACGAATCAGCGTTCTATAATGAAGGAAGGTTACATTGAAAAATTCCCAACCAATGCTGACTGCCCCCACTGGAAATCTTCATGCGGGCTATGGAGCTGGTCCATGGCTCCCTGCCAGTTGCACTTGATAGGGAATTTCAAAAAGCGCTGCTCTGACCTCTGAGGCTTGTTTCAGTTTAAAAATATACCTGGAAAAAATTCTAGTGGCTCCAGTAGCTGCATTGTCAACATTTTACTCTCCGTGCCTCTGATACTACCTCCAACCCCTCCACTTGAAGTGCAAAAGTGCACTTTTGCAGGTTCTCACCCCATCCACATGGCAGCCAACAGGAATCAGATGGTGGTAGCCTAAATTCTTTCTTTCACTTATTCCCCAGACAGGAATTCATAATTCCTGTCATAATTATTTTGATCCAAAAACTGGCACTTTGACTCATTCTTAGCTGCTCCTGGACACGGAGCGTGCCAGTCCAAAGCTCAACCATTTCTTGTTCAGCAAGGCCGCATCTCAAAGTCATTACGTGGCATTAAGCTTGTGCCTTTCTGCAAAGTACAGGCAATTTTTGCTTCCCAGAAGAGACCTGTTTTTTTTTTTTTGTTTGTTTGTTTTTTGTGAGGCTGCTTTAGGATGAATTTAGATTTAAAATGAGGTTTAAAAGAGCATCATCATAGAACTTGAATAAAGTGAGGCCGCTGGCTTTCCCAAGCAACTGGCTGGGATCACATGGCTCTGAAAGAAAGTCATTCTCACAGGCTCATGGCTGCAGCCCCTCAAGCCAAAACGCTGAGAGAGGTCCCGCAGTTATTAAAGCCAATAAATCACGTCTTGAGAGATTCTGCATGTAGAATTGGACAACGTTCGCATTTTTCTGCCCTCAGATCTTGAAGGAAGGCTTTTTTCCCCCTCTTTACCTCATCTACCTTGGGTATCTTAAAAAAAGGAAAGACACTCCTGGGACCCAGAGACTTCTATTAGGTGTAATTACGGTACCTTACTTTTAAAGGTTTAAAAGTGCATCTTTATGGGCTTACGCAGTCACAGTAACAGTAACAGTGTTTTATGTGTTTGATTGACACAAAACATGCCTTGGCATTAAATGTTTCCTCAATGCCTGGGAACGCTGCACCCTGTGCGCATTCTCTGCATCTCTAAAGGTGTTGCTGAAACACGGAGAATGGGATTGTCCCAAAGTTTCTCCACTCATTTCCGTCATCATGAGTTGCTACATCATCACAAAAAATGCCATCACTTGAGGTTTTTGGCAGTCCTCTCACACTTCTGAAGAGCAGAGAGATCTGCTCCTGTGAGTCACTAAAGATAAGAGAAAAGGAGATAATGTGACATTGGGCAGTTTGTGATAATTCAGGAAAAGTCTGTCTGCATCTACAAAAAAGCACAAAGCTCTTTTCTAATATGAGCACAGGTCCTGATTGGACCTATGAGGCACTTTTATTCTTTTCTTAGATGAAAGCAGACTTTATGGAATTCAGAAAACCTATGTCATATATGTGGATGTGCCCACCAGAATTACAAACCTTCAGAACTTCCCTTCTCCCATCACGTCACAGAAAAGCAAAGCAAACATCCAGTTGAAAGGTTCAATTTCAAATCTTTATGATCAGAATTTCATAACAATAAGATGGTGGGGAGGAAAAAGTGCAGATCAAAAATTACCAGTGGAAATTGGAAACAAACTGCAAATAATAAATCAGATTAAGAAAAAAAAATGGCAGTCTGTCTGCAGATAATTCACAAGTGAAAAAAGTTCGTTACAAATGACTTGCCCTGCTGCAAATTTTTAGTAGCGTGTGTATACAGTACTTCATAAAACTTCTGCCCTTGACATATTTTAAGGGAATGCCATTGCTGACTGGGACCTCAGTTGGCAGCTGGGAAATTGCCAGAAAGCAGATCTTGAGTCTGTGTCAGATGCAGGGATGTCAGAAATTTCAGGAGGTGAGGAGGTGTTGGAACTCCTTTCGCCCATAACAAAAGGGCTCTACCAAAGCAACATCCATAAATCCTACAAAAAAAAAAAAAAA
>PPHD01023776.1:0-12352 GCA_002909625.1 Bambusicola thoracicus
CTTAAAAAGGGATAGAATCGTTCACTTGGAAGGGATCTTCAAGGATCATCCAGTCCAACTGTCTGATCACTCCAGGGCTAACCAAAAGTTACAGCATACTCAGGATACTGCTCATGTGCCTTTTGAACGCCTGACAGCCAGACTCTGGACACAACGAAGTTTCAGTTTGCACAATACAAAGGAAACAACCCCCTTCTGCTACCTCTTGTTCCTTCCCCACAGCTGGATTTGTCTCTAGCAAAAAACAAATATTCCTCCTTCATAGTGGACTCCAGAGTTAGTTAGAAAAGAGATACTTGTTCTGCTCCTCTAACTGATTTCTAAGCTATTCACTCTGCTTGCAAGTACAAAAGAGATGGTTGCACAGAAACCACAGAGGCCATCTTCGGGTTTATATCCTGTTGCTGATGAGAAGATTTTAAGAATGAAGATAAGAGTCCACATGTTCCTCTATACAACAGTTTTTAAATGAGAGAATAGATGGATTCTTCCCTGCTTTCATCAGAACAAAAGGAATTCTCCCACCCCATGCTCTCTTCTTCCTATCTCCTAAACAATCACATGACAGGTCTTCCATTTCTCAAACTGGCACAGAGCTGCACTCTCAGGAGTTCTTGCCACACTCCTGCATTTCTTGAGAAACAACTCTCATACATTTCCTATACTTCTGGCAGGGTTAAAACAAAGCTTTATTAGCCAGGGGGTGAAACCTGCAGATAGCTTATGATGTCACACATGAATATTCCTGAAACGTGACTCTTATCTCTATTCCAAGATGCTGTTTACTGCCCAGGATAACACTTGGAGGTTTAGCCTGAATCCTCAGGCTGCAGTTCCCACAGATTTCTTGGCATCTCCTGCTTTTCGGCACTGCAACCCAGCATCCCACCACACTTCAGTTCTGCAGTCCTGAACATGGAAGAGAGTGCAGTGAAGGAAGCTCAGGAGGCATTTCTCCTTATTTTAGCACTGTGGTGACTCACTGCAAGAGGGGAGAGGTGACCTCTGCCAAGAGATTGGACAAAAGAAAGTGTGAGCTTGTTCCTTTCCTCCAAAGCCTCTGTAGCACAGACCTCACAGATGTAAATAGTATTTACTGAAAAAGGCAGTGATGCTGTAAATATAATGTCACTCGATGCCTTCATGTTAAGTCTGCACAGTTACTCAGACAAGCGTATAAAGCATTATTTTTCTGTTACTATAATCCTAGTCATTCATCATCTCTAGGTTTAATCTTCCTCCAAGATTACTGAATCTGAGCACGAGACACAAAAAGGAAAGAGAAACAGACCAGGACAGGCAGAACTAAACACTCCTGCCTCCACTCAGCATTACCAATGTCACCTGAAGTTCTGATTGCTAACACACCTGGCTTCATAGAAAAATGTTCCAACACTATCACTGGCTACAGTTATACAGAATAAATACAAGACCACTGGAACAGAAAGACACTGAAACTGCATTCTCTCCAGTTTAACTAGGAAGCTCCCAAGGCAGCTTTAAACCAGACAGCCCTTGTAAAGGTGGCAACACAGCTGCTGCTGCACGGCCCTTGGCTCAGCCTTGTCATGAGAAGCATGGCCATGCAGTAACACATCACGGTTTTACTCTGGAAAATGATTAAGTTCAAATATGTGAATCTGAGGGACTTTGGATGAAGCTTCACAACAATAATACAGGCACAAACATGTACCTACACACATCACTGCTGCTCGTATTCTTTATTTGCATTTCTTTATTTAGCTCTTACGGACTAAGAACAAAAAAAGAGTTCTCAGACTATTACAAGAGAAGATGATTAACCAGTTGTAAGGAACAGAAGCACTTGAGAATGCACAGAGATCCAAAGAAAAGGTTAAAAAGAAAATAAGTTTTAAAAGCAAATATCAGTTTTTAAAATTAAAAATAGATATTCATTATATTCTCACAAGGAATAAAATTCCTCAGCAGCATCAGTTCTTCACAGAAAGCATACTGGAGAGAAGTGCAAAATATGATTTCAACACCCAAGCATGCAGCACACTGAAGAGCATAAGCACAAGAAGGTCCAGGATCCACCTTGATTGCTAGTTTTCCCTTATAGATGTGAAATCTGTAACTGTATGCACACAAGCTGCAGTTTACTTGAACAGAATGGCTTGCACATGATCTGAATGTCCAAAATATGCCTAGTCAGAATAAAGGATGTCTCCAATGGATGCCACAAACAGGATGAAGAGCACAAAAGAATAACATGCAGTAAAGTAAAAATACTGATTTAGCTTTCAGCACCTCACAACTGCATTTAGTTGTACCCTGACAGACTTGAATTCCATTCGCCCCCCATCTCTTTACATCCATGTGATCTTTTAGCATTCACAAATTCTACTGCAAGGATTTTCTCAGCCTTCTCACATATTTTATGGTCAGTCTCCCCCACTGTCACACACTGTATATTTGATGCACCTGGTTCCAAAATTCAGAGAGACAGTGAACAGTAACTCTGCTTTCTTTATGCCACCCGTAAGTCTTGGACAAACACTCCCTCAGCCATTTGTTTTCCATGCTGAAGATTCATGTTCTGAATATATTACCTTTATCTTTAAATACTTCACTCCCCAGGCTTTTGGGACAATATCTTTTTTCCACAACAAAGAAGAAATCAGTTTCCTTGAACAGGCAGTATAAATGTCAAACCTTGAACTCCATGGCAAATGGCTGTGACTGTTCTTCGGCGCAGTGAAAATAAACAGCCTGGCTTCTAAAAGAGATATTCAAAGTTACCCCAGTTGACTGGGAGCTGATAATACATAGGGAACACACTTGAGACTTTTTTCCACACACTGAGTTTATTCTTGGCTACCCACCCAGTTTATCTTTACATTAGAACCTGGACTTTAAAGCTTGCATTATGTATGAGATCCCAGATAAACTTACAGCATTAATTATTCCACAGAAGAGAAAACCCAGCATTAAGAATTCAATGCATTGTTTACATAATAATAATAATTCCAAATCCCTTTCTTCCAGTAGATTTGGGCATGACAACTGCATCACTTTGCCATTTTGACTCCTCACTCTTAAGTTACGGCTTCACAGATGTGCTCCTATTAATTGCAACAATTACGAAAACTCATTTTATCACATGAACTTTTGACTGGGATCCATTTCAGAGTCCTTCTGTCCCTCCCACTGCATCTAGAATATCATGGTTTCAAAGTTCAGGGTGCTTTGTAAAAGCAATTTATTTGCTGAGGGCAAGCCTAGGGTATTAAGCTTCTCACTTTACCACAAAACATCTTCCAGAACTCCGTTAGCCTGAGAGGGTTAACATAAATTAACACAGAGGGCTTTTGGTGTTGTCAGCAACAAACACATTCACGTACTAAGGTACTTAACAAGGAGTTGATTATGGCACTACATTAATGATTGTGCTGTAATATCGTGCTTTTGTGCTAAGTAATGCACAAAGCAACCCTGCCATTCCTCTAGACAGCTTATGATTTAAGTATTAAAGAGGATGTAAAATTGGATAAGCGGATGGAATGAGCATTGGTGAAGGTCAGTAAAATGACCAGAGACAAAACAGAGTCAAAGCCTGTTTTAGCAGCCTCATAACTAACATTTAAAAACACATCTTGCCCAAATGTCCAGGGCATGAAATATCCAGGGAGGACAGAAGAATCCCATCTTACTATTCGACTCAGGAAGAAGGGAATGGAAGAGAGGCCCCATGACCTGCTGTAGAAGAAGTCCTGGCAATCTGGCTTACTGGACCTGTCAGGACAAATATTTAGCAGCAGAAAATGATAAAAAGGAAGATTAAAAGGAAGGTAACCATCATATTTGGTAAACCCAATGGTATATGAAGCAAAAGGCACACCAAAGAGCAGAGAGACAAGTAGAGCTATGAACTGATACGAGCAGTGACCAGAAAAAAAGCCATTAAATTAAAGAAGGAGCAAAAAAGCTAAGCTAGGAAAATAAGCTAAATAAGGGTAAGAAAACCCAAGGCAGTGCCACATAGGGATAAGTTCCAGGAATTGCTATGATCTTGCAAATACCCCATCTTTGTTCTGGCAGAGTGAAAAGGTCAGCTAAGTTTCAAGGTGCAGAGATGCAGCCCTCTGAATACAGTGCACTCTGATAGGCTGTCTGCTCCTTCACTGCAATGCTCCACCTCATCAGCCTACAGCCATGGCCACCATTCATCAAGACGGAGCACAGACTGCTTATCCAGCAGCCTTATCTGGGCTGCACTCTTATTAATAGCAATGAAGTCACTAGTAAAGCCCTCAGCTGAGCAAGTGCCTCAACATGCTTTGCAGCCTACTGAAACAGTTTATTGTTACAGAAAAGATGACACAAAGACATCAGAAGCACACCTATCCCACAGCTCCACTGAAAGGAGCTAACTCAGTATATTCATACCTACACAACATGCTCATCTGCAGCTAAGCTGCTTTCCCAATGATAAGCACACTCATAAAAAACACCATGATAAAAAAAATCCACATGAAAAACCTGTCCATCACCTTTGCCACCTTTTTCCACTCAATTCCTTTGGCCCGGTTTGCTTTATGGTCTCGAACACAATTCGCAATATACTCAATATTTTTAATCAACATTGTGTAACAGGAACAGCAATTAACATTCTCTCTGACATTTTCACCATGAACTCCAAAGCTTTTATTCAAATTTCCATTCAGATTTTCCTTGAGATCACTGTCATCGTTTCTATTGGGAAGGTGACTCTTTCCGTCTCCCCCCCGGCACATATCACCACCCTCTAACCTGTGTTCTTGTTCCTTCTCTCTTCGTGGACTTGTGCAATTTTCACCCACATCATAAACAAAGAAAATTTTTGACATATAGTCCAAGATTACCACTCTGGCCCACTGTGGAACAGGCTTTGCTTCTGAGCCACAGTGATGGACATTCATTATAATGATTGTCAGCGCAGTGGAGGCTGTGATCATGGTCATAGTTGCTATGTAATACTTGCCTGGAACACAAAATAAAATGATATTAAAGATGCTATCCACATTTTTTTTTTTAATCCATGCAGAAATAGCAATGTGACGAAGAGGTTGGGAAGGACAGTAAGGAACAGTGAGAGAAAGCAGACCAAGGCTAGGTCCTGTCTGCTTAGAGTGATAGATGGGTAAGGAAAGTACTCAAATACAGCAAGTTATAATGTGGGTGGGAACTAATTCTGATGAAAGTTAGCATAAATAGAAATACAAAGTAAATGTAAAGAGCTTCAGTTTAACTGTACAAATACCATGCATACTTCAAGTATTTCACTACATTTTATGTTTTTAAAAACAAATGCAGCAACATTTATCTTCCCAAAAGCCATAAATGACACACAGTCTATCTGACATACAGCCCCGATTTCAATAAGCCGTGTTTAAGGATAAAGCATGTAAAGCTCACCTATCAAAGGTACGTTTTCAGAGGGAGGCATAATCTCTGCAACCATCAGCTGGAACACAGTCAGAGCAAGAAGAACTGTAACACCTAGAGACACTTTTTCTCCAGAGTCTGCGGGGAGATAAAATCCCAGTGGAGCGAGGAAAGAGATCAAAATGCAAGGAAGCAGAAGATTAAATATGTAGAAAGATGACTTCCTTTTCAAAATCAGCGTGAACGTTACATCTGGATAAGGCTCAGAGCAGCAGCCGTAAGTGATTACATTCTTAACAGCCGGCATACCATGAATCTCCCATTCTACATCTTCTACAAAGTCAGAAAGGTCACCGCTATCGAGAGAATTGATGATGTCTACCTGATTACCATTATAGGTCCAGGAACCAAACGTAAGGTTGCACTGCTGGCTGTCAAAAGGAAAATAAGAGACATCCACTACACACGAGCTTTTTGTGATAGCAGGTGCATCCCAAGTGATTTTTCCATCATATCTCAACACAACATTAGTATTCACAGGATCTGAAAAGTCATCATCAGCCCTAAAGGACAGAAAAGCAACAGTCAAGATTGATATGCAGCAATTTAGTGCATAGGTTGGGGAAAGCCGGGGGGAGATCCTGGCTTCACAGCATTAAAAGCATGGTTCTGAAAATGTGTTATTTATTCAGATTGATTTTTACCAGAAACTTACTATATTACTTACTATATTATTTACAAGTACCAGTCCCCATTAGTGCCAAACATCAGTGCAACTAAATAATACTGTATTTCTTGGCCATTGCTTCTTCAAACTTGACCTCAAACAGGACACAGTGAAATATCAGATACATTCAAAAATCATGATAATCTGCTGTTCATTACTGGCCAAGAGAGCAGACACCATAGGGAGCCTTTGCATACCACCTTTCTGTAGGCACCATCTTCCAGAGCTCTTTGGCAGCCTCTGCAGAAAGCATTTAAGATTGACAATGTTCAAAGCTCAGTGCAACCAAGAAATTCATAGCAGGTCTGCTGTGTAGCTGGATCAATTCTCAAACTATCTTATCTATGGCTCTAGGGATCATCAATAATAAATTTTAAGACAACAAATATATTCCCTGCTAAGGTAAAATGAAGTTCAGACTCCATGAGTCATTTCTCCTTCTACCCCCGCCCCCGACGCCCATTCAAGATTATTCTCTCTGGCCTCACTCACTTGTTATAGAGGACAATATCTGGCCTCCAGACCAAATTGCTTGGAATTCTGATAGAATCCAATCCATCATATTTATCCTTATCCCATTTGAGGTATGCATCATACCAGCTTTGTCGAATCCATAAGTAAGCTGTCAAAATTTGGTTCCTTTCATCCTGCATAAAAAATACAAAAATATTTGTTGCTGAATGTGAAAAAAGTACATTCTAGATGCTGACAGCATTTGTTGTACGGCCTTAAACAGTGCCCAAAGCAGTCCAGAATACCGACAGGCCTCAGCACTTCCCACACAGGTATATACATACATACAGTCTATGGGGAGCTTCTCTATTCAGTACTTCCCTTGTTCAAATCTTCCTCTCAAAAAGAGGATTCTTTTCCCTACACCCTCCCTACCTTTAAATACAGTTACTTAAGGTTCTTGCATCTCTAAAAAGTTCCTTTTTCCAGGGTCAGAGTAACAGATTTAGCTTAAAGCCTTCTGAAAGCTTGAGGTCTTGAAGCTGTAATTCACAATTCAGAAGTGATTTTCCTTTTCCCTTCCAGACAAATTTTCTTTTGCCTTAGAAGCGTATCTGGCTGAACCAAGTTTATAAGAAGTTATTAGAAGCTAAAATAGGGGGTTTAAGGAGAAATTAATTGCTTCTTAGAAAAACCATTCTCTCTATTTAGTAGCAACAGCTGCCTGTAAGCTGCAGTACAAACACAAGTACTACAAAAAAAAGTCTTAACAATTCCGCAGCTGTAATTTTGTAGATACGTAATGGAAGCCATACAACAGCAATCAGATAAGGCTCTATTAAGAGCTGCAGAACACGACCCTTGTGAGGAATCATTACAGAAGTTGTCACAGCAATATGCAAGCTGCTTTCCTACTTCAGACAAGTTAGCAGTTGGTATACTTCTGCACATTTTTAGAAAAATAGAACAGTGTTTTTACTCACCATATCTTTAATTTGGGACAATGTTATCTGAAGGGTAACGTTCAGTACTTTATCCGTGTCTTCTACTGGTCTTAGGGCATTTGAATAGTCTTCAAACAGTTCATTGAACAGCATCTGAGCATATTTCCCTTTGGCTGATTCTACAGCTAGATAATAGATTTGTTCAGCACATCAGATTAAGCACCAAGCAATATCAGAAGCCATCCCCTTCCAATAGCTTCAAATAGCATTTGCTATATTTATCAGTCACATACTGTAGACTATAGTTTAGTGCAAAATCAGAGCGAACCTGATAAAGTTATTCAAATAAAGACAGCATTCACCTGTAGTAAATGAATAGCTAGCCCTAGCTTTTCACATCTACTTGAGAAAACAAGATCTCTGAACCCAGAGATTCTTACCATTTTTGAAAGTGAACATCATTACATTTATTTTACTCCATGTGTATGCAAGATATGAGATTGACTTAGACACATCTGCCAAGCTATAACTACAAGCAAAGCCAGAAGTCAAACCTGTTCCCAGGCTAATAACTTGTGACATCTCCCTAAAACACAGCACTGATAGATTCACGATACTTTCAGAACTTACCTCCCTCCATGCACCCCCTTATTTTTTTTTTTTAATAAGCACCTGGAAACATTCTGAGCTGCTTTTCTTCACAATTTAACAATTACATGAAATACAAACACATCCTTGGACCAACACATTTCCCAGAGCATATATTTGGAGGCATTTCTTGCTAACCACATGCCATGGATAACACTAAAACTTCAGGTTTTGAACATTTTTGCTGTTCCATACTACTTTATGCATCATAGTTTCTCAAGACACAGTCTCTATTATCTTTAGACATGCATTTTTGCAAGCAATGGACAAGGATAGTGACATTCAGAAGGCTTGTACAAATGCCAGCTGGCATAAGGTAGGAAGCAAGCGTTCTGGAACGCACCACTCTTTGGTGACTCATAGCCACTTCCTGGGCTAACCAGAGTTCAAAGAAAAACTTCTTGATTAAGAAGAAGTCTTCACAAAAGCTTCATAGGGAGCATTTAGATGTATCTGGTTATGCACAACCCTTCATTTTGTCGATACGTCAGTAAGACCAAGAATAAAAGCCAAAAAAACATGCAGATGAAGGGGGCTTCTGGAGCTCAGCCAAGTACGACACATCAGGACACCAACCCCTATATAAGTAGAAGAAACATCAATGCAGTATTTAGGTAGCTACCAAGAAGTGTTTTCTCACCTTGAAGCATCGTGGCAGTGAACAGCAACCAGAGAGAGACATAAAAGGATGACAGGTTATTTCTCTTCATTTCTGGACCTTAAATAAAACTGTTCACCCAGAAGCATGACAATTTTTATCACTATCCAAAACTGTAATAAAAAGATGAGTTACTGTGGCACTGCAGTACAGCTAGAAGCAACTCAGTCTTCCTCCTGCTGCTGTCAGTGTCCTGCAGCGATGGCCTCTGTTCTTGCAATGCCTGGGGCTCTGCAAAACCCTCCCTCTCTCCGTAACCTGAGAGCTGCCTCCTTGAAGCTAATGTTGTGCAAGAATACAAACGGATGGGATATCAGTAGGAAAACTGTATTCCATTGCTTTACTCCCTACAAACATAATATGTTTCTTCATAGATCAAGCATTTTTCATTTCTCCAGTGGGTCAAGATTTACTGACCTTACATTCAGGAATATCTTGCTCAAAACCAGTCCAGTGAAGCCTATGAACCCTCATCAAAATAGATAGACAAACCATAGAGTCACCAAGGTTGGAAAGGACCTCTAAGATCATCTAGTCCAACCATCCACCTGCTACTAATATTGCCCTCTACACCACATCCATTAAGTACTACACCTACCCTTTCCTCGAACACCGCCAGGGACAGTGACTCCACCACCCTGAGCAGCTCTTCCAGCACCTGGCCAGTCTTTCTGAGAATAAATTTTTCATAATATCCATCCTGAACACCCTCCTGGTGCAACTTGAGGCCATTCCCTCTAGTCCTACTGCTAGTTATGCAGAAGAAGAGGCTGATCCCCACCTTGCCAGAGTTTCCTTTCAGGCAGCTGTAGAGAACAATAAGGTCTGCCCTGAGCCTCCTCTTCTCCAGACTGAACAATCCCAGCTCCCTCAGCCACTCCCCACAAAGCCTGTGCTCCAGACCCCTCACCAGCTTCATTACCCTTCTCTAAACATGCTCCAGGGCCTCAATGTCTTTCTGCTAGTGAGGAGCCCAAAACTGAACACAGTACTCAAGTTGCAGCCTCACCAGAGCTGAGTACAGGGGGACAATCACCTCTCTGTTCCTGTTGGCTACACTATTTCTGATGCAAACCAGGACGCTGTTGGCCACCTGGGCACACTGCTGGCCCATGTTCAGCTGAGCATCAACCAACACCCCCAGATCCTTTTCCTCCACACAGCTTTCCAGCCACTTTGCCACAAGCCTGTAGCATTGCATGGGGACAATATGTGAGAAAAATCTCGCACCTTGATATTCTTCCATGCTTACTGAACATTTACAGGGACCAGACAATGGTGCATTTCAGCAGTGACAGTAACAATGTGAAAGGCAAGCCATGTTCCGAACAGCCATGCAGGTTTTTATGAGGTCAAATGGGATTTATAGTTCAGAATTTGCTCCATCAAATAGTGTTATTGTGCTCTTTGTAACCTACTGTATTTTCCCTGGAAATAAGTAGGAGGCATTACTTACAGAATAACCTCTGTAATATGACGTTTCCAAGGGAAACTGTAGGTTCTCAAAATAAGAACACAAAAACATGCTTGTATATGTTGATTATTCAGTTTACTCCTATGTATATATCTATTTCATGCTATTCACTATAAAACTGCAACTAGTATTTCCACACCAAATATACCCAGGAGCTGCTCCCCTCTTCTCATTTAAAACCAGTTCCCCTTTTCCTATCACTGTCAGACTCCATAAATTGTTGGTCTCTCTCCCATTTATAAGCTCCCTTTAAGTACTGGAAGGTCACATTGAAGTATCCCCAAAGCCCTCTCTTCTCCAGATGGAACAAGCCCAAGTCCCTCAGTCTGTCATAACAGAAGTGCTCCAGCCCTTTGATCATCTTCACGGCCGCTCTTCTGAGCCCACTCTAACAGCTCCGTGTCTTTCTTGTGGAGGTCTCCAGGCCTGGACACAGTAGTCCAGCTGGGGCCTCATGAGGGCAGAGCAGAGGGGGACAGTCACCTCCTTTGTCCTGCTGGCACCCTCCTCTTCTGATGCAACCCAGGATCCAGTCAGCCTTCCAGGCTGCAAGTGCACACTACTAAAACAAGAAACACTTGTGATGCTTGAGCTGCTGCATTAACTATACAGTACTAACAAAAAATATAAAATATCCAAAAGCCTTTTCAATATTAAAGACTTGTGAACTTTAACAATTTTAATATACCAGACCATTTGTCTCCTCTAGCTTTTTTCCCCCCAATAAATCCGATCTGTGGATCTGTGATTTTAAAGCAAACATCCCTAAAATAGACACTTGCATGTAGGGTGAATATTAAGATTTGTTATTTAATGATCTGAAAGATTCATCTAGACACTCACACTTCCTTGAAATATAGTTTTAAAATTGTGGCTTAATCTACGACAATACTACCCCCAGATGAAACATTCCATTTAACAGTTGAACAGAGCATAAATTTATTGTCAAACAGTTCTGTTTTTCCAGCAATGTGTTCTTCTATGAAGTCAGGAATTAGTGTCAGTACAAAGCAGATTACAGAGATAATTTCTGAGTCACAGGTGCCTGCAAGTTAGATTCAAGTCATTAACTTCTCGTAAAACCAAGCTTCACAACTCACTGGAAACAAGTCATCTTGCTAGAGCGCATCTACCAGCAGATGGCCCTGTTAGCCAGCCCACCAGTTTACTCAGACATTCAAGATGATTTTTGTTTATCTTGTTTATAATACCATCACTTGGATTAGTTTTGCTGAATATTTACCTTTCCTTTAATACAAGATAAGCAAAGACAAGACATTCTTTCAAAGAAGGTAAGCAGAAAGAGCAGAACTATTTAATGGCTAACTGCGGCTCTGGATCTGCCTAAATTACATACACAATGTTAATCACAGGAAGGTCTCAGGGAAGCAAATATAAATTATTGTCAACAACTGTTACAGTATGAAACCATATTTAGAGCACTGACTGCTTCTGTTGATGCCGAAAGAAGTTAAGGCACATCATCCAACCCCATTTCCTTATGATTTTATTGAAACATTTGACTTTGCTCTGTTCTCTTTATAGCCAGTAAATATTCTGACACTGTGCTTGCATTCACATTCAATGGGACAACCTCGTACCATTCATTCCACAGCGCACTGAGCCTATATGATACTCTCATGACAAGCAACTTCACCATTCTAGGCAGGCACATGAGCTGCAATGTAGAAACCTGCAAAATATGAATGCAGTGTAACATCATGCAAGGTAACTTTAACTTTGCATACCCTTTATGGAAGGTGAGAAGGAGCATTTCTCATTAAATATCTAGAATCTGGAGGTTTTCATCTTGGACAAACTACAAACAAAGCAGGAAAGTTGAAAAACACTCTTTAATTGAAACAACAAATTGTGAAATCTTTCTTGCCTATAATAATCCTTTATCCCTGAGGCTTGGGTTTTGACATGTATGTTTTCAGGGTTTTTTGTCTTTTTTTTTTTTTTTAACATTCTCATCCTTTCTTGTATGATAAGCAAGAAGAGTTTTTAAGCCTCCAACTGGAAAAGCTACAGATACTGTATTATCACAGGCCTCAAGG
>PPHD01023777.1:0-12352 GCA_002909625.1 Bambusicola thoracicus
ATTCTGCAACTTAATTAATTTAGACGGTTAGTACTGACTCTTGTGCTATTACATAAGTAAATTCAGGAAATAGAGTCTAGCTTACACCACTCGGTCACTAAAAGCTGTTAAGAGTGGGTTAGGCAGAAAACTGTCAGATATAATTTAGATAAAGCTGATTCTACATTTACAGGAGGTAGCTGCATTAAAAGCAAACTCAGAAGGTCAGGTAGGACTGTTTTCTATGGTCCTTTTAATGAACTGATAACAACTGCAGCTATTAATCCTAAATCATTAAAAAGCTGAGAACTTAGCCTCATATGTATCAGCAAGTACATATGCTAATCTAAAGAACAGGCACAGAAATACTGGATGTACAAACACAGATTCGTATTTCCCATACCTAAACAAGACTATCAGTTCATACAAAATAAGCAGTAAAGTTCTTAGAGACATCTAATGATTTTACAGATTTTTTCGTCTCCAAGAAGCACGTACGGTTGATGGATAGATTAGCCCACATTATGATATCCTTCTTTCTTCTTCCCTTAAAAAAAAAAATTCTATTATCTTAATATTTTTTGTCGGCCACAGCATTAAAATTTCACAGTTTTGCTTAAAAGCCCAAGCTTGCTAAGAGTTACTGTCACATACATTTCTGGAGAATCTGGAGATCTGTCATATCACCTAGTAGAAAGAAAATGCACAACAGCGATTACCTGTGAAACAGATCTTGCACAGTATTAGCCTGACAGTAGATATTTTGCAAATTACCTGATACAAAGCCAGAACCACACAACATAGTTTTTAAAAGACACAAAACACAGGATTTACGAAAATATGAATATTACCATATATTATTTCACTGTATGACTGATATTATGGGAAGGTAAAATAGTTCTGGATTTCAGGCAACAAAGGAAGTAAATAATTACATTATGAAAATCCACGGAGGCTTAAAACACTCACATTCCACTTAATAATGTTATATGTGTTATCCAAAACTTCAAGTCTTTTGAGCTTCTGATGTAAAGTGATCTAAAGGCATTTCAATTTTAGAGCAAAATGAAATGCCATCTATAGATCTTTAGTATCTTCGTGAATCAATGAAGTGGTAATTTGCACTAATAGAGAAAACCTAAATACGACACACCTGGGAAAGGAACGGCTCTGAAGACTACAGCACACTCAGCCCAACTGCCTTCATTCCAACTAAGGCTACATTAAGTCAAGCTCTCTCACTCCGTTAAAGCTTTAACATGTAATAAAATTAACGTTCCTCTACATATTGATTTTTCACTTCATAAAAATGTAACACTCTGCAAGAACAAAAATTCTTCTCATTGCAGGTTTTTTTATTTGTTCCTTTCCTTCTTTGGCCTAATTTCATCTGGCAGCCGAAGTGCTCAGGTCTCAAGGCTGTCCCAATGACACCAATCCCTCTGCTCAGATAAAATAACACATTGCAACTGTCACCTTATTGGCACATGCAAAATCCAACAGCAAAACTCCTACTTCTAGGCAAATGAAATCAGCACATTTAACAAAGTACAAAAGGAAGGATATCTTTATTAGTGAAGTGTAAAACAGCTCTAAGCTGGTGATTCCCCATCCCAGTGTTAAAATTGACTTCCCCTGTCCTGTATGCCATTATTTTTATGGTATAAATATTCTTTCTGAAGAAATCCCTACTATCATTTCTATTACCGTTTTCAAATCTTCATTTTTTTGAGAGCTGGCTCAGTTTAGCTGCTACAGAGTTTCTGTAGCATTTTATTTCCATTTGAATCTTAGTGACAGGTGAACCTTAAAACTGAATTGTTTACTGTTCGTATTTTCTTTCCTCATTGTTTATGACAATTCACTTAGCATTGGCTTTAACAACAGTTAAACTACAATTAATATAATTAGGAATGCTTAAAGTGATAGACATCTTAGAAATCAAGTAGTAGAAAATATTATTTCTATGGTACAGATTAAAAAGTGAAAGGTCTAAACTGATTAAGACGTGAGCAATAGCTTAGATGTCTCATTGTGTGCATAAGGATGTCTGAGCAAAACCAGAAGTATGCAGAGTATTGTAGTAATAATGCAGATTGTCACTGAAGTCTTATTCCCAGTGGCTATGCCTCTGTTACTATCATTGCTAGAACTCAAAATCGAACAAGAAAAGGACAAGACCTTTAAACAAGGAGACAGGGCTTTTCATCACTTCTATAAAGCACAGTATGCTTTTTAGCAGTATATCCATATGTGCCAGTGTTACCAACCATAACAGTTACAGAGCAAACTTTGTTTTTTACAGTCATGGTGATGTTGTATTCCATTTCACAATTCAATTACTTATCACCATATGAACTTAAATCTTTCTTTCTATATTTAGTATAAAATTATTTTGCCACAGACTTATTTGCATCAGACTGTTGTTTAATTGCTTTTGTCTTTAGGAATCAGAGATTTCACAGTTTTTAAATTATTTGTTTGGGTAGGCCCTAAATCACTACGATAGACATGGACAGGACAACCACTATTTCCTTCCGCAGTAAAGCAGAACTGGCTGTGGTTAAACACTGTAATTTGTAGAATTTAGAGAAACACATTAATTAGCCTTCCTTTGTACTTCTCCAAAACCATATTAAAATACCAGACACAGCTGCCTCTATGAGAGATTGAATTCATGTCCTTTCTAATTCATGATGTCACCCCAGTCACTAGCAATTTCCTGTAGTTTTACTTTGAAAAGAAAGACAACTAATGAAAACATCACTATAAAATTTTACATGTGTGCGCTGTACAAACATTCTACAAAAAATTTAGTATTCATTTGAGATTCCTTTCTTACACTGCTGGGTAAAGATATATAAGCCAACAGTCCTGAAGTTAAATCAAACTTCACTTCCAATAAAATAGGCAGCTGTTATGGAACAAGCTGAGAGTTTCAGCTTTTATTTCTATCATATTGCTTTCTCACAAACACATAACAGACTTATTTAATACAGCACAGTGTTCAAGAATGAGTCAAATCATTGGTGTTTTACTCTTACTGATAGGAGTGATCAGTACTGACAGAACACTTCATAGGAATGCAAAGTACCATTATGAATGTATGAGGAAAATGGGTCAGTGTGAAGGCCAAAAGGGCTTTTCTTATGTTTTACAGAAGACATAAAATGAAAAGTCCTCAATCTGAAAAGCAGTAGTAACAGAATGATCAGAGTAAAATTAAAAGATCGTATGATAGGAAAAAAGGAAGGCTAAAGACTGCAGTAACAAGACCATGCAAAACTATATCAGTGACTGGGAGCAGGAATGAGGAAGACCAGTAGCTGCTCTGAAGGCAGCCAGTAGCTGCACGAGTCTCACTTTTTTACTTTCAAGCATATGGATTGGGTTTGCATTCTGTGTCTGACAAACAGAGACAAAAATCAATAATTTTATTGTTATTGTTATGACTGCTGGCACATCTTAGTCAAGAAGCTTATATCTGCAATGCTTCAGATGGTGAAAGCTAAAGAACAAGGAAAGAAATCACACAGAAAGTCTATCGTGAGATTAAACCCACACATCCTAATCAAGTTCATATCTAGTAGATAATCTTGAAATGAAATGAATGTATGAGCACAAAAGCAAATAGTATTGGGATTAAATTTTTCACAAGACCAGGCCTCGCATCTCTGTCCACAGTTATATTTGCAGTTCTGTATTCACAAAAATACCTTTGAAATGCATACAAATGATTTATTATATGATACACAAACATTAAAGTCAGTATTATCTTTCATTGCAACTCCGGAACCTCACTTTGCAATGGATCCATCCATCTCACTGGTTAACCTCTGGAGGCATAGTATTGGCCAGTGTTGAAGTTGAATTACACAATTAGCTCAGAGGTTCTTAATGCTAATCATAAACAAAAGTTCTTGAGAAACTAACTTCACTGTGCTGCCAAAATATATGCTATATACAAAAAGAGAGCTCTGATAAAAGATTACTTTTAAGAATTTAAATTCATGGTATCAAGGGAGAAAAGTCTTCCAACATGCTTGGTCACCCAGACACACCAAGCCTATACAATTTATAGATGCTTTATATTACTAGCTAAATAACTGTTGCCATCTATTGTATCAGAGGTCCAAAATGGGCCTTGGGCCCCAAAGGAAGGAAGCATGCATGCTCTATACAGCTTATGAGGTAAAGGAGCTACTTCGTAAAATACACCTAACTGTATGCTAGATTTGTAGCAGTAACTACATTAAGCAAGCCATCAATTGTAGTGAAGTTATATGAACGTAACTAAGAGTAGACTATTACTCATGACATGAAATGCTGGCAATCTATTCTAACTGGCCATGCTTCAGGAAAGCATTTAAGTATGTACTTAAGGGCTCCCTTGGCTGGGAATACCTTCCTGAATTGAGTGTAAGTGCTTTGTGGAGTTAAAGGCCAGACAAAAACATGCATTATTCCTTTTTGTGTACAAAAATGTACAAATATAGACTGCTTAGAGAACTGATGCATTCAACTTCTCTATCATTAAAGAGAAAAAAAGAACAGAAAGTACTCAGTAAGTATAGGAATTCAATGATTTACATATGCATTGACTGTTACACCTGAAGTTAACAATGAAGCTACTTAGTACAGACTGTTCTCTGCAAGGCAGCAATGAGAAAGGCACAATGATGTATCTTTGAATGTGTGTAAATTTATAAGAATGAATGTGGGAAGCATATTTTTATTCCATAAAAAACCTTAAAGAATATACATTTAGGAAAGTCTGAAACACATTCAATCTTGTGAAAGCATCTCAATATCCAAAATTCTTAGGTTAAAAAGCTCTATTTTTTTAAGGAACTACACAGAGGAGTTTATATATGAGGGCTGCTCTGAAAGTAATGGCTCCTATTTTACTACATTGGCCCACAAAGCAAAATTGTGTCACTGAATTCCTCCATGTGGAGAAAACTGCAACTGCTGACATTCATCAATACTTGCTGAATATTTATGGAGACCAAAGAGTGGATGTGAGCACAGTGAAAGTTGGACTGTGTGGGCAAAATTTTCCTAGCAATGACACCATCATAGCAGCTGTGAAACACTGGTTCACCTCCGCTGGTGCAGATTTTTATAAGCACTATGTGCAGGCTCTTATTCATATCCAGCAAAAAATGCATAGCTAATGATGGTGACTATGTTGAAAAACAGTGTTTTGTTGCTGAGAATTTATTCGATAAAACAGTGTGATTATGCTCTCTGTATTTGTTGTAGTTTCCACAGAAATAAATTGGAGGCATTACTTTTGGAGCAAGTCATGTATTTCATTTATATGCTCCTTACACTATCACTTCTCTGAAAGCAATGCTACACATGCCAGTCTCAAGAAAGAAGAGGAGTTCTTCATATTCCAATTTTAGCACCACAATGCAGAAAATCCAAACCATGTCTAAACCAAACATCTTCACTAAAGCATCTTCAGAAAATCCAGGGACTTCTTCCAGTTTACTGTTCTATTTTATTTGCACTTGCTTTTATGATACTAATGACATACCATTTGGAGCACATACTGCTATAAAACCTAGAAAGTTAACATGTGAAAGAATTTTTAATTATTGGAACGTAAAACCTTTTAAATCTTCTTATTCTTCCTATTTATTTATTTTTTCTTCTCATACTTTTTTCTCCTACAACAGAAACACAGTATGCTCAAGTGGATAAAATTCACAGGTAAGAAACACTATTTATACCCAAATAAAATGTTTCAGGAAGACTAATCAAAACTAAAATTTTAAATGGAAACATAAAAGCTAACTTCTGGAAAAGTCTAAGCAGCAAAGAATAACATTAGTCTAAAATTTAGTGGTCCCCATCTCATCTTCCTTCTACTTGAAGAACTGCCAACACTGTTAGCTTCAATGCAAAAATATTCTGTAACAAATCACAGAAAATACTCAGTTTTATTTATAGAGTTGAAGTTAATTCAAAAAAGCTAAAGATATCAAAAGGAACACATATTTCTTGCTAATATTTTTATGAAAAGCTGCTAACTATAAATTCTAAGTAGAGATGTCATCTTGTGACCTATCTTACCAGTTTTACACATGCTATCGGCTACTGAAGAAGTTTAAGTTGTTTACAGCCCTTGAGAATACATTTTTCACTATATATGCCCTCTTATGCCCTCATGACCTGAAGTTTTTGTTCTTTGAAACCCTAAGCCTTCAAAGGCTTAAGCAGAGGAATTACTGCAATGTATAAATTTCACTTAAAAATCATTGCCTTTCTTGTCTTAGAAAATAAACCTCAGCCTCACTAAATATCATAACTAAAAGAAATGTAATCAATTGTTTTTCTCTAATGTAAGAAGCAACTGTCAAATTGCTCCCAATTTGCCTCTACCCTCTAGCGTTTCTGGTGCAGAGGAAAAAAAAAGCAGTTGTTTTTAATTTAGAAAGAACGTCTTTTGAATTCCAAATCTAGTTTCCAGCTTTTACAATTACTTAATTTATATATTCCATGTGACAAGTGGTCGAGTTGCATCTTAGCACTAGGACAAGGAACTAACCCTGCACATTTACTGACTAATCCAAAATCTCACTCCCAGGTGGCTATTGTCTCTCATTTCTACAAAATAAATCATCACTGCCAACATACACACATTTGTTCTTCTGCTAATACTGTTCTACAGCTTAAATAGATACTCCTGCTCTTGCAGTGCTTTCCTCTTTGAAAAGAAAGAAAGACAGCATAAATTCTTTATTCTGTAAGCCCAGATAATCAGATTTTTTTATAATACCTGCATAAAATAGACTCTGTATTTCCCCTACCCATCTTGCACCTCTTCCTTTCAGAACTCATGTTTCGATCATAAGTGACCAAAGCTACAAACAGAATTTCAGATTAGATTCTGCTAGTATTGTGTTCATTGACTTTAATATTTTCCTTTCTCTCTGAAAAACATGGTAAGACATCCTGATATATCTTTACACTTGCCTTTTTCATTGCCATGTCACATTTGTGGCTTTAGTCAGCCTGAGACTAATAAAGTCAGATCTCTCTCTTCCTCTGACACTTTCAATTATAATTCCCAGCTTATAACAGGAAAATCTTATCAGTTCCTAATTAGACTTTGTACTACACAATTTTGTTTCATTCACCCTTGCTTCTCTGCCTTGCTCAATCTGACTTTCCTGTCTTCTTCTATCAACTAGCTTCATGGCCTTTGTTTTTATACTCAGAGAAATATTTCCTACAGCCTTCAAGTTAAGCCACAACTCAATAAAAATGTCTTTCAGCAGTAGCACTGATCTGAATTACACTAATTCAAAAGGGGGAGAAAATGCTATTTTTTCAGCCAAGTCGGCTTCTCTACGCAGTTTATCATACCAGTTCTTGTGCCAACAGCCAGCATCAGGGTGAAAGCAAGCCCAGAAATGAAGGATGTGATTTTTTTCAACAGCAGTGTAATCTGCAGACACTTCAGAGGCATTACCCTGCAGTTCTTCACTAGTCTCAGTCTGTCTAACAGCTGAGTGCCAAGGTCTTCTCTTAACCATTAGCCTTTATCTTTTCCTGGCTGCAGCATCTGTTGGCACCACTGCTCATTGCACTCTTTCAGGATGTTAGGAAAAGTAGACCACTATTTGCTTGTTGCCTGTACAAAATATCAGCAGACTGACAGTGCTGAGCAAAGGGTCAGGGGGCTAGAAGAGTCCATGAGGGCAATGGGAACAAGCGGTTGCAGAACTGCAGCAGATTAATCTGCAAAGGACAACTCACGGCATGGTACCAGGTCACCCAAGGTACAAGAAGACCTTGTTGCTGACAAAAGAACAGATCTTCCCCCATCCCTTTCTGCACTATTGCTGTTCCTTTTCACTTCTTCCAGCCATGCACTCCTTCTCTGGGCACTGCTCAGTCACTTGGAACTGCTTGCATTCACCTTAGAGGCACACAAAATACCTGAAATACAAGTGACTGCATGCCTGTAAGTTAAGCGATTGGAACACTCAGGAAGGGCTAGAAAAGGAAGGAAGTGGCATGAAGCACACCAGGAAGCTTTCTGGTGCTGAGTTAGCCCAGTTTTGAAACCACAGCCTTCATTTTTTGCTGAGGCAATCCCAAGCAGACAAGTGCTACTCTTGACAATGGTTTCTATTGTGTCCACTCTCCCTGAAGAGAAGATATTTAATAATTTGCTCCTCACTCAACTTGAACACTATGAGCTAACATGTTCCTTCATTCTAACAGGCCATACATCAAAAACATATATCCTATCCGGCTCTAATATCTCTATGATGTTTTAATACAGTTTTTTTCCACCTGCATCCCTGGTAGAGCTGAAAATAATTAGAAAAATCAAACAGATAATGCTTAGGTACTTTAAACAAAAGGTTTGGTTTTATTTTTAATATATATTTTATTAAAATAATACAAAAAATTAAATTAGTAGAAGTATCTTTATTGTCTAAAGCTTCGCTACTGTTTTTTTTTTCCTTTCCTAAAAGAATGTCAGTTATCTTTCTGCATCTTTCTTCACTTAGAGCAACCTTATCTACAGACTTCCAATAAAAATGAGGAATTAGTACTATTAATAACTAGTCACTGTGTTTGAAATGCTGACTATAAACCAACTGGTATGCTAGTCAGTGTTAAAAAACATTACTGTAGATGTCAAATTAACTGCTTGAAGGGAACTTAGAAGTTGGGAAGACTTAAGTAATTAACTCAGCCACATTCCACAAAGTGAACTTACTGTAATGTCAAATGACTAATGGGTCCATTAGAAAAGTTTAAGAAAAGATACTCCTTTTCTTCAGATGAAGCACAGGAGAAAAAATTATATATACTGGAACACCACCTTGCAGTATTAAAATAGGCATTCACAATCCCATAGTATTATAGTGCGGGTATACTTGCTGACATAGAAATTCATCATTAAATGAGGTGTCTTATCCAAATATTTATGACTTCATTCCTTATTTGAATAAAGATAAACTTCTCCTTTAAAAATCATGAAACTTTAATGAGGACAAGAGGCAGTGGAGTGAACAGACTTGTGAAAAGGACTCCAAGGTAGCAACTGAGAAAATTTCCCACAGTGATTACATGACTTTGGAAAAGAGAACAGGTTTTGACACAATTAACCTTTTGGCCATACAGATAAGTTCTTCAAAAATAAGTGGCGTTTTCCTGAAAGCCAGAATTTTTACACCTTGCAAACTCCACTCCAAACTCCAATCCTTCAAAATTGGTAAGCACACAAAGTAGGTTTTTCATTTGTTTCTTTGTTCTCAAAATAAATATCAGAAGTACCTGAACATATTCCTAGCTTGCATATACTTTTTTCTTTTTTTGGAAGCAATGATAAGAACAGACAACGTGTGTCAAATACTAATACAGGCAAAAGAAAGAGATAAAACAGCAGTAAGGGTGAAGGTACAGGACAGAACTTCTGGAAGTGATGAAATTATCTCACGGTGGCCTTCCAGTATTTGAAGAGAGCATATAAACAGGAGGGAGAATGACTGTTTACGAGAGTGGATAGTAATAGGACAAGGGGAAATGGTTTTAAACTGAGATAGGGGAGGTTTAGGTTAGATATTAGAAGGAAGTTTTTCACAGAGGGTGGTGACGTACTGGAACAGGTGGCCCAAGAAGGTTTTGGATGCCCCATCCCTGGAGGCATTCAAGGCCAGGCTGAATGTGGCTCTGGGCAGACTGGTCTAGTGGTTGGCGACCCTGCACATAGCAGGGGGGCTGAAACTAGACAATCTTTAAAGTCCTTTTCAACCCAGGCCATTCTATGATTCTATGATCTTACTGAACCCATCCAATGCATTATTTTGGTGCACTTGAGTTTCGCAGTTCATGCAAAGTAGCATTGTGAATGTGCAAAATGGATTCCAGGATTAAGACTTCTTAAGAAATTTATCTCCTTGTGAGCCACTTAACATCCTCATGAAAAGATATATATTTCTTTCTGTTTTAACTGCAACATCCCACATTTGTGTACCAAATGTGTACTACATTTTTCATGCAATAGCTATCCAGGGAGACTTTTCATGTGCCTCAGCACACTTTTCATTTTTTTTAAATTCCCTGCCTGATTACCAGCTCTACTTACTCCCAGCAGTACTATCCATCCTTCATCTTACTTGTGAACTCCAAATAGGATCAGAGAGAATAAAAGATTTGCTATCTTATTCTTTTGTCCACTGTTGCAGGAAAATAAGCAATAAACTGTTTCCTAATACAATGACACACTTTGAGTATTCCATTTGGTAAATTCCAAATCATTTGTCTAAAATTCATGTGTTCTTTGCTTAGAAATCAAATTTTCCTTTACATATATAAAACTTGTTTAGCATTCTCAGCTCATACTGCAGCTTCATCTTTTATTTCTTTTTAAAAGAAAATTGTTAAATTGCACAACAAGAATTCTGGAATAAACTTTAGCATCAGCTAGAAAATATAGTGCTTAATTTTGCTTTCTGGATGCATTTCTTCGTCTGACCATTTTTTACTAGCTTTAGTACATTTTTCTAAATATTTCAGACATTAGTATGCATTTATTCCTTTGAATACTTTCTCATAATCTATTATTTAAATGCAAATAAAGTTCTTCTACAAGGCATCAAAAATAGTATTGAAAATAATGTTATAGGTCACGTGTTGGCATGTTAACCTAAATGACACGTGTAGGATTAGAAATACAAGAATATCATGTATTAAGTATCTGATAAGGAGTGACTATGATATCATTATAAAAGACTGAAAGACTGATTGAGACTTAAGGATTTGTATAATTTGCACTGGTGTAAAATGTACCTGCCTGAATACATAGCCTTGTAGCCCTACCCTGTGCCTCTCACTTTAACTTCATTAAAGACATTCATCAGACTCTCAGTACATTCCTCACTGCTCATTTACTACACACTTTTTGAATATAACATACAGAACAACAAAGAGAGTTCGGGAGATAAGATATGAATGGCTATAAAACACAGCAATGCGCACTTAGAAAAATCTTCAGAATATTATTGGAAAATAACGTTTCTTACATAGGTGTAGATATGTATGTAATCATTTGGACAAACATTTATAATGAATATTAAAATATGTGGCTATGTTTCAAATAGATGACAAAACCAGAAAAGAAAAAAGGAAGCTGCTCATATAATCTACTCACAAGAAAAAACAGAAAACCTGAAAGGTAGGTGTAGGATAAAATAGCTTTAAATTTCACATAAGGACATGAACTGTAATAAGAAACAAGAGGACAGTTTCAAAAATGTTAACATTTCATAGAATGTAGATATTTTTTCATTGCACTAAAAACTACAGAAAGGCTTAAGTGGCTCCACTAGCAAACACATGTTCCTCCAAATAATCCTTTTTCAATACATCTTTTACACCTGTAGAGCAGCCTCACCAGCAGACTTAATACAGCATCTTATAGTTCTGACATAAAAGTAAGGCTAGAAAGGAATGACAGCTCAAACATATCTCTCCAAAATTTGGTATTTTGTAAGGAAAAAAAAAAAAGAAAGAAAAAGAAGCAAACACTGTAACTGTTTAGAGATATATGATGAATATGGCAAAGGCTCTCTAAAATCTGTAAAATAATATGCAAGGAAATGAACTAAACATGGATTTTAACTACATAAGCAAGTTGATGTTAATGATCATAAGCCTCCTACATAAACTATACAGCTTTGTGCAAAGGTATTGCAGCTCTACTCATGGCATGCTGTCTTTGGTTCTACAATATATTTAAAAACAAATCTGAAAACATAATTATTATCCAACAATGTAAGCAGCACTACAGATGGACTAGAATGCTAAATGTAAAACAAGTATTTAAGCAGCCAATTTTTTAAACAAAAAGATTCAGAATCAAGAGAAATCATCACCCACCGTGCAAAACAATACAATTTCCTTTCATTTGCCCATTAGGCCAATGGTCTTTTCATAATCTGATAGAAGAACAGAAAAATGAAATAGCTGTAAAATTTTTCACTTTGTATTCCAACCAAATGAATCCCATTTCACACTGGAGCCTAATTTGAAGGTACCCTGTATAATGTGAAGAGCCAGGATTGAAACTCAGAAATGAATCGCTAGATCAGTATGGTCTTCCTTCCATCCTAATTAGAATTAGGCTAATTAAGTGTTTTCAAAAACATCTTGGACGTTTGCACATTCATATGGTTTTCTACTGTGTTGCATGCATTTGCCACTGCTTGGAACCAGCTTAGAGACCTATCTTCTAGGGAATGAAGACATGTTCTAATGCATACATCTGTGCTTTATTAATATTTATAAGAATATTATATTATATAAAATGTATTTACATACATATATATATATATATATA